>BGPR01012084.1:27566-46255 GCA_013235015.1 Araneus ventricosus
TCCCCATTTCTTTCCACTCCGCCGAATCGAACACTGCGGAGTTGTGTTCGAAAATGAAGTCGAGCGCAGCCGCCTTCAGATCTGCGTCCCGGTGCAGATCGGCAAGGATCAAAGCCTCGCACACGTTGGGAACGGAAAGCTTGGTTTTCAAGAAGGTGACGCATTTCTTTTTCAAGACCTGCACTTGGTATTTGTCGGCCGCAAAATACAGCTCTTTCATATCTTCCCACTGGCAATCGGGCACGGTGTCTGTATACATATAGAGAACTAACTTCCGCACAGTTTCCGCGCTTAAATCTTCAATTACGACAGCACTGTCGATCGTTTCTTTCATGTCTCTCGTAAACATCGCCCTGAAGACGGCCGATCTGGCACTCAGAATGATCTTGTGGGCTTGGACGACCTCGGATCCGACGCGAAGACCCACGTCCAAAAGCGTTCCGTCGTCCAGCATGCTTTTCAAATCAGTCTGCAGCTCTGTGGCATAACAGGAACCGTCACTCTCTTTAAAAGTCACCGAAAGAGAGTCGGACTCTTTCACTAAAGGTGCGACGTCTTCGTAATAACTAAGGACAGATTCTTGATCTACCGATGATCCCAATGATATTACGAAATAGCATTTCAAAGATAACGTATCGTTTGGCAGCAGCAGGTTTCTACGTGCCAGCAATTTGCTCTTCTTGACGACGAACGGAAAGCTCCAGGTTTTCGGAGTGTTCTTCGAAAATCCGAATTCATCACTAGCCGAATATCGCGCTTTCCCGTCCACGTCCAAAAGGGAAACTCTGAGACAGCCGTAACACCTTTCGCCACCTGTCCTTGAAATTTCAATTTCGAATTGTCCAGGGGCGTTGAGTCTATCCACGGGTTTGAGGGCCAGTTCTATGTCGCCGTAGCTCTCGCATTTCTCGACGGATTTCTTCGTGTTTTGTTGGTTGGATCTTGTTGCGTAGTTGGTGAAGTCTTTGATGGTCCACAAAAAGTATTTCCGCTTCACAACGATCTGGGAGCAAATGGAAAGCTTTCCTCTCTCAGAATCGGTCAAAATTCGAAATCGAACGGTGAGGGTGTCTTCCGGAAGAAAAGAATTTCGCCTCTTATCGAAAATGACATTCCTGGGCATTGGCAAGCAAATATATTTACCGCCCGAGACCGAATGCTCCGGCGAGCCGTCACATGTTAGGAATGAAATCTGCATCGTGAAATGAACACTTCGTCGATGAGGCGCCGAACACACAAGATTGCACTCTATATACGGAGATCGCTTGACCAACAATATGAAATACTGGTTTCCAAGAAAACTGAATTCGGGCGACCTAACCTGTGCGCAGCAGTAACTGAATTCCTTAATTTTCCAGAAAATGTTGAAGCATTCTTCTTCTGGATAGCTTTCAGGCGTCGTCATCTCCGAAATCCACCCCGAGGAAACGCTTCGGATTTCAACGAATAAGAGTTCACACTTCCGACTGAGCGCCGAAATAACTAAAAGCCGTTGCGATGTTCGATCAGTTCGCGTCCTTGAACTGTTGGCGGTAGCACAGAGAACAGCAGTAGCAGTATGAAGCAACGCGTCATCATCCAATGAACTTATCGAAAGGTTGGGGGCGGGGAAAGAAGACGCATTCGTTGCTTGCCTCGTACAATTTTAAAATGACCTTTCAAGGA
This sequence comes from Araneus ventricosus, assembly GCA_013235015.1. Lineage (NCBI taxonomy): Eukaryota > Metazoa > Arthropoda > Arachnida > Araneae > Araneidae > Araneus > Araneus ventricosus. Next base: position 29,232 of record BGPR01012084.1, read on the forward strand.
TGCTTAGTGAGACGTCACCTTTTTCATCAAATGTACAGCCTTTTTGCCCCAAACAGGAAATAAAGGGTAAATTCTGGCATCTCAGTGTAAATGAACGGACACCTAACAACAAGAAAAACCACAATGATGCTCTCAATTCGGTGGCAGTCTAGGATTCGGGTCTGGGTCGCAGGGTCATAAAATTTGTATCGTCGTACGAATGTCAAACTCGACTAAAGTAAACCAAACTCTTTAACTTTACAGACTTTACTCACCCTGACAATAAGAATCATAAAAGAACAATACAATACTTTCATAATTTAATAAAAATTACAATGAAATAACTTAAAAAATTCTTCGACCGCGTCAAAGCTAAGTAGCAAGTGGAAATGACTACAAAATAGGAAAATTTTCGAGCCTGAAGCTCACAAACAATGTTGAAACTTTTATTATTTTTTTAAAGAGGTAAATTAAGAAAAATAGTTTTAATAATATAATATAAAATTCGCGCTCTGGGGGGGTATGCCCGATCCTCCTGACCACTGCTCATTCTTGACATTACCAAAAGGACACTGCCGACCAGCTCTCGGAATGAGTGTGGGCAGGAAAAGTTAACCTGATGCGTTAACTTTCCTTTATACGGAAAAATTGTTTAAGAGATTTTTTCCTTCTAGCTGGTTGATGATAGCCTTTTGTTCCGAACTGGGTTATGACGGAGTAAATTCCAAGTGTGTGACTGGAAATCTTGAATAATGGATGTATCGATGACAGTATTTTACGCTTCTAGAATGACAGCAAACTGCATTCAAATTAAAGTCAATAATATTAATTGTTCTTCCTTGTTTAAAATTTAGCGTTGGGTGAAATAGCCTGTTTAAAATAATCGCAAGCAGTTTATGATGATAATTGGCTACAGGCAAAATGACTCAAACTTTAAACATCGGATTTTCTTTGGGGAGGGGGGAGATATCAAAGCTATATGATTGCATTCCGCACACTTCTGAAATTAATGCAGAGCTTCTCTGGACTCAAATCTCACACCAAGCCTCCATACCTTCTAATACTACCCAAATTTCTTTGACTGCTGTGATGATATTTGTGAGATATCTCTTCTATGATGCATCTAATAACCCATATGTAGTACAAAGTAAATGGGCATAGCTAGGAAGGGCCGTCTTACCCAGGGGTGCCATTGATCCATAGGCGCCTAAAAATCTACAGTACTAATTTTATTTTGATTTTGAACCAAAATATGTATTTAAAATTTTTTTAATGTGTTAAAAGTAAAGGTATGATTATGGGTTGCAACTATACAGACATCGATTTTGTAATGCTACATAAACATGTATGTATCCTTTCAAAAAAAAATATTCATAGATGAACAATCAGTGAGAAAAATCCCAAACGATGCGTGTAATAGAAGTGACCTACAATACGGAAGCTTACTCAGAGCTGTCTTAACCAATGAGCTAATTGGGCAGGGGAGCTATGATCCAAAGGCGCCTGAAAATTCATTACACTGATTTCATTTTAATTTTGAACAAAGTGTATTATTTAATTATAATTTTAAATATTGAAAAGTTCCAATTTGTCAAACTATAAGACGTTAATCAGAGAATAGGTAACATTTCTCTCGCTCTCTTTTTTACTTTCTCGTATACGAAGTAAACAAAGAGAAAGTATTGTAATCGTCAAAATATTCGAACTCGAGATGTTGACGGATCTCCACGTTTTAGACCTCCCTGAGTCCGAAAAACACAATTGGGAATTATGTCTATCTGTGGACACGATAACTCGAAAACTATTAGAGCTACGGAGATGAAATTTGGTATGTGGTCTTTAAGCATAATTTGTAGGTTTCTGTCAAATTTTGGACAAAATCCGTCTACGGGAAGTCTGCCTATTTGTCTGTCCACGGTCATGTGAACACTGTAACTCAAAAACTTGAATAGCTAGATGGATACAATTTGGTACACAGTTTTATCGTCAGGAATGTAGGTCCGTATAAAAGTTTGGGCCAAATCCATCAACGGGTTGACTGTCTGTCGGTCTGTATAATCGCATACTTGTATCTCGCAAGCCCTTTGGCTTAGATAAATAAAACTTGATATCGCGGATGCTAACATTAATTATAGATCTGTGCCCAATTTTCATCTCAATCGGTTGAAAAACAGGTGTTCAAATTGCATATTTAGTTCAAAATGCACATTACGACTGTGTGTTGGCGAGAGTTTCGCTTAATTTACTCAAGTGAGCATGCTTGGCGTTTGACCTTGGCGGAAATTAAAGCGAGCCGCAAACACACGCTTCGGAAATTATGGCAATCCCCAAAACGAAACTTCGTTTTGACATTCTCCAGATGGACTCCTGTGATTAACCAGAGGTGTAGTGAAATGTTGTGCGATATCTATAGTAAGGTTTCGTACTCAAAATCGTTAAATAAAGTTGTGGTACCTCAGCGCGCGTAAAAATTGCGAACATACGCAATTTTTTTGCAAAATATTAATTTTTTTGGAATTCATAAATTTTATATGTTTCATTGTAAATCGCCATTCATAATTTTTTTTTCAAAATAACCAGGCCTTGGGTAAATACCCCAAAAATATTTAACTACCAACTAGGTGTTTACCCACCCCACATTACTGGTCGTATGCGAGAAAGTTTCGGGGAGATCACTCCCGCTGGTTATTTTTTTATCTTCAATTATTTTATTAGATAGGTATTTTCTTTAGGCTAAAGGTGATCAAATTCCTTGTTACGATTCTGATGGGACGCCAAGTTACTCTAGCCCAGGGTGCCAAAATTTGTTAAGTCGGTCCTGTAATTGGGCATTTAGGAACTACCATTTTGTAGATATAGCTTTCGCTAGTGAAAAAAAGGGTGATTTCCTAAGCCAAATTGAGCCAGTTCCAATCTGGCACACTCTCAAAGGCGTAGCGAGGGCAAGTGTCACCCGGGGCATGCTATGATTATTTCCAGCCCCCTCCCAGACACCATATCTTATTCAGCAAGGATAAAGGGCGCTCTTGTATTATTTTTTCACTTCCTCATCATATTACTCAGTAAAAAATGGCGTAAACACACTTATATTTTGTTCTCCATGGCGCCCGGGGCGTCTATACCCCCTGTCGCTACGCCACTGATATAATGAAAGTAGAAGATTACCCGGCGTTGCCCGATCTTTTCCAGGTCAAAATCTTTTGGAAGACTGAACAGTATTTCAGAAATAGCATAATGCTCATTAATATTACTTTATTGTAGGAATATTTCTTAATTTTTTATAAAATGATTCATAAATTGATAGAACATAAAGTTTCTTTCATTTATCATATCTCATAGCATACAGAATTGCAGGGTTGTCAATGAATGTTTTTGTGGCCCAGCAAACGTAAATTATGTATGCAAGTTTTTAATGAAGATTTCATAGCTTAATTTTTAAAACTCCGAATTATTCATTATTATCAATAACGATTCTTTGATTTCGTGGACTTTGCAGCAGGTATAGAATCAGTGCCTAACCATACGCAAACGGAGGTAGCCGAGATCAGTGCTGCTCAGATTTGAAAGCAAAATTCAGTGAAGTTGGGAAGCCTGAATTTTACAAATATTTGCAAGCCAGGTTTGAAAATATTCTTCAATTGGCATATGAAATTATATTCACGTTAGTAAGTAGTAACTTGTGCGAGAAATTGTCTTCACTTTTGAAAGGTAATTAGTCTTCCGTAAGTCCCAAAATTACTGACATTGGCCTTGGATCAGTTTTGAAAATAACCACTGCGGACAAGGTATCCTCCGAGGCAGGAAAGATTTGAAAGAGGAGGGATGCCGAGTGTCAGGAAGGAAATCTTCTCTTTAACGTTGATATTGTTCTTTTTCATACTCTATTTTCGAAATAAACCTGCGCTTCTATTTTTTTGTGTGTGACCCATCTAAACTTAGACTTCGTGTATTTGAATCTGACACCCTCGCAGTATTACATATATTTCTTGCATTCTTAGCCAATGTCTCTGGGACTGGGGATTGCAATCCGGAAAACCGGCGGATCCGGCATCATTAGACGTCTACCGGATCCGGTAAATTAAAAAAAAAATACTTGAAGCCGATTTCTTGAAAAAATACTCGCGTTGTTGCAAGTAGGTATTTAAATGCGTGGTGTGTATGAGTCGTTCGACGCTGACTCACCCGCTTCACATATAGACATTCTTATTGTTCAATTGATAGATGAATTATGTTTGTGTTGCATTTACGAGTACGAGAATGACTTAAGTAGATAATTAGACTTAGAAATGAATTGAGTAACGATCCATATTTCTGATTTTTCTTTATAATACGACTTTCTTCTTACATAGTGACCGAAATAACGTTTTAAATTGTAAGTATGTACCTATTTGTGTTGAATTGCAGATACTAGTCTAAAAGTTCTAAAACAAACATGCCACTTTTGAAACCAATTCAAAATGAAAACAGGAATATTAATATACTTACAGAATAAAAAAAAAAATGATGATGATACAAGACGAACTGACAATACATTTACTATGCCGAAAAAAAAAGTTGTAAGACTAGAAATGAAAAATATCTTAGAAACAGTTGTTCAAAATGATAGCTTTAAAGAAAACGTAGATAATACAGTAGAAAATAACTCAGATTCATCGTCATTGAAAAGTGATTGGACATTACAGAAAGAATTACAGATGCAAATCCAGCAAGATATGAAAACCTAGAGCATAAATACCAAAAAAAAAGAAAGATTATGAGAAAACATTAAGAAAGGAAATGACTGCATGTGAAAGTGAAGGAGTTCGAGGAAAATACTTGTCTTCTATTCATGAGTATTTGTTGACAATAAAACCAACAAGTGTAGAAGCAGAAAGGGCTTTCTAAGCCGCTGGTTATATTTGTAGCTCTGTAAGAAGTCGATTGACAGATGACACAATTAACACTTTTTGTTTCCTACGACAATTTTTTCAAAACCAAAGTGAGTTTTTTTAATTGTTTCACTTAAAATAATAATTTAAAGTAAGTATATTAAAAAATACGAAGAAGTTTTAAACTCGTTATTGTATAATTGTGCCATTGATTTAACAGATTCATGATGACTGTCATAATTATAAGAATGAGACTGCTTGGCGTGTCTAAAATACCTAATTATTGTGATCTCAGTTGATAAGCTTGATTTAGTTAGATTTAATATAAGTTACTTACATAATATAAGTTACATTACAAGTTATCATTGATGTCATTTGTGAAATCTAGTAAGTGAGACTGAACTTAACCGCCCGTCATTATCTAATTATTACTAAACTAATATAACAATTACAATTTAACTAGTTACACTGTACTAAGTTTTTATTGTTGATTCATACGTAAATGTTGATTAATTATAACAGTCTAAATAAAGTTGATTTCATAAGAAATTAACGCTTTTTTTTATAAACTTTGTAATACACTCACTTTGTCATCTTTTATACAGTTGATTTTGGAATGAAAAGGCAAAATAGTTTTGATGTGCCCAATCCGGTCGGATCGATGGGAATCCGGCCGGATCCGACCGGATTGAAATTGGTGCCGGATTGCAATCCCCATTTGGGACATCTTATTATTCTTATTAATTAGGACCCAGGGCATAAAACTTTCAAGCTAATTGGTCCATTTGTTAAATGTCTTTCAATGACTCACCTCCAACCAATTCAGAAGTATACGAGATTGTGCCCCATTTCTCAGCACAGTATTTTTTTGTTATTGTAGAACAATGTTGGAGACATTTTTCAAATAAAAGTTCACCAATTAAATTTTCAACATCAACTATTGAAACACGTGTCTCCAAAATTGTTCCAACCGATCTAAATGAGCATTTATATATGTCTTATCGATATAGTTATCATCTTAAAGGGTTCATTAAAAAAGATTCAACCCCTGCAGATTTTTAGTTCGACACGTTGAAGTCTGCGAGTTAATATTCACAAACGATAATATCCAAAGATGAACGATTCGTTCATTTTTTACGTGTATTTAGGAGACCTCGCCTCAATCTACCCTGAAGTAATCTTAATTACTCCAACAGTACTTCAAGTTGGTAAATGAGAAATATGAGTACCAAGTTTTATCGAAATCGCTCCAGTAATATCGAGTATCGTACCAATCAGCTTATGTGCTTGCTCCACCCTACCCGCGGTATTGGGTGAGTATTTATTTACCCCTAAAGTGCTTTTATTTGTCCTGTGAGGAACATGTGTATGATGAAGTTTCACCAAAATGTCCCAGCAGCATCTAATTTCATGTCAATCGATCATTTGCATCATGTATTTAAAGTACTCCCCGCTAACCTCAGTGATTATATTGGAGTTTATTTACTCCTACAATATTTTTACTTGGCTAATTAGAAGCATATGCATAAAAATTCATCAAAATCGCCCTAGCCATATCTAAAGCATCGTCAATCGGCCCAAGGGCTTAAATGTATTCTGATATTGTTTCCTACCCTGCGGATTTGGATTAGCGTTTATTTACCCCTGCAGTGAGTTTAGTCAGGCTGTGAGGAACATATTTACCCAGTATTATCAAAATTGCCCTATCTGTATCAAATTTCATCCAAATCGGCCCACTTATTAGATGCATTTAAACGACTTCTTTTGCACACTCCATCCAATTCTATTACATCTCAAATATTTCTCAACATTTTTCTTTCAAAAATAGAGAAAAGGTATTCTTGTTTCTGAGTCATAGTCCAAGTCAATGAAGCATAAGATTCCCGCCAGTGCAAATAAGCAGAAAAAGTTTGTAAAAAGAACTTATTTTTGATTTCTTTATACAAATATATTTCTTTTTTTATTTTGATAGAAAGAGGTAACGAAAAATAAAACTTTGACGGAATCCCCGAGCCTGAACAACAGGACCGATTTCGCCTGGAACGACGTATAGATGAACTACGCATAAGTGAGAAACGTATAAACAGATGAAAAAAACGAAAAACGTACTGTACATTCATCTTCATTTGTAAAACTTGAGTGGCCATTCTTCATTTGAATTAAAATTTGGGCTAAAGCTGTTTTTTTCTTCTCAACCAGCGGGAGTGTTCTCCCCTGAACTTTCTCGTATACTTCCCCAAAAAGGTGCCGTTTCTCCTTCCCCCACGTGGCTAAAAAAATTCGAATCTACTGTTATCCAGAATCTAATGACTATCAGAAGGATTTTCATTATAGTGATTGAAAAATATCTAGGTAAAGAATCGCACACTGCTAGGTTTCACTCTTGCCGTCTCAAGGACAATCTGACGTAATTCGCTCCTTTAGCGTGTACAGAAGATTACTTCCAGTACGCATGCGTGTGGAGATAACGGATTGGTTTCAATAGTAAATTATACAGACCGACAGATAGTCAACCCTTTGACGGATTTGGCCCAAAATTTTATACGGACCTACATTCATGACGACAAAACTGTGTACCAAATTTTATCCATCTAGCTATTCAAGTTTTTGAGTTATAGTGTTCACATGACTTCGGACATACAGACAGACAGACTTCCCGTTGACGGATTTAGTCCACAATTTGATAGAAACCTATAAATTATGTTTTAACACCACATACCAAATTTCATCTCCGTAGCTCTAATAATTTTTGAGTTATCTTGTTCGCAGACATACAGACAGACATAATTCCAAAATTGTGTTTTTCGGAATCAGGGAAGTCTAACACGTGGAGATTCGTCACAAACTCGAGTTAGAAATTTTGACTATTACAATACTTTCTCTTTGCATACTTCGTATACGAGAAAGTAAAAATTAAATCTATTTAAGTTTCATTAAGCTTTATTTATACGAATCATTTACTAACGAGTGAAAAGCGAGAAAGGTTTTCAAGCTAGAACAAAATTCAAAAAATAAATAAATGAATAAATAAAAAATAATAAGAAATCGTAAACAATACGGTACTTTCAGTCATTGTTGTATTCCCAGGTTTCGTGTTTTCTGTTAACCTTTTCATGGTGAATTGGGCGGAACTCGTACTTCGGCTAGAAATTTATAAGTAACTATGAAAACTCATTTCTCGCTAAAAACTATCTGCTTTGTATAAAAATTTAAGCAGATGTCACGTTTTCCCCCATCAACGTGTCTAGTAGAGTTTGATAAGCAAATGTGAATGTTGCATTAATTTATAATTATTTTCTATAGAATGCGTTGTTTCGATAGTTAATAAGAGATTTCATTTTCTATAAAAATTCCGAATTTTTGATACAGTCAGGCGGCGCTCCCGGGGCCCCGAAACAAAAAGTGTTTTCTTTAATATCGCAATATATAATTTGTTTCCTAGACCATGTTCGTATGTCCGATTCTAACTGAGAAAGTCTCTGGAGTCAAGGAGCGGCAAAATACGGGAGAAGCGACTAATGGCGCGGATTGTACTGCTAAAATATAAGAAAAATTCAAATCATTCCATAAACCTGATAAGGAAGATATCGAAATCAAAATGCCTTTCTGAAATGGTAGCATACCTTTTTTCCCTTGCACTCTCATTCCATTCATTTCTTCCTTCATATTTTGCAATATTTGAACCTGCTGAGAAAAATACTTTTCAAGTCCAGCTTGTAATGGTTTGTTGCTGGGATGCAGTTTGGAGCTGTTCATGATATCGAGAAAAGAGTCTACGAGTTCATAAAATTCGGCAGCTCTTTGGTTTCCAGTCAATAATAACAGTGCTTCTGCTGTTGTTGCAGAGAATAATGTTTTAGCTGGAGAAACTTTCTGTCGCTCATTACCCCTTACAGTCAGCAAATTTGGTTTAAGCTTTAGGCACAATTTGTATTCTCCTCGATCTTTTTCAAACACTTCTTCGAAGATGTTTTTTGTAAGAACAGTTCCATCTTTCAAACCAAACCAGTGTCAAGAAAATGATTTCTCAATAGTTTTAAATAATGTGGAGGATCAGCAAATGCCCAGAGCTTTCTGCAGTTTAAAGGATGCATAAAAAAATTGTTTTTTGAGATAATTTCCAGTTCTTTCCAGAGTGTGGAGCTTCCAGCTAAATCGGAAACAATTGCTTTTACAATTAAGCTTTTCTCTTCAATTTTTTTAATTATTTCGTACAAAAGATGTTTTGACATCGTTGCATCGAAATTGAAAATTACTGCTTGTTTCCAGCCTGCCATTATTCCACGTGCTAGTACTAGTTGAACTTTTGAAAATGGTCCCAAAATTTGATCTTCACTTACATCATAGCAAATTTTTCTGTGAATGTGCATTTCATCAGAACTTAAAATGCACACCCTCTCAGCTTCGGGTTTTCAATGAAGTGTTTTCTGCAGAACATCATGAAGCATGCCAGGTCTACAAGAACATTTTGAACACCATCTCTTTAATGTGCTGGCACTGGGCGATGGTATCCCTATTTGATTTCGCCAATATTCATAAGCCCGCCTGGAAATAGATCGAATAATTAAATGCCTAGAAATATCTTCTGCTGTCCACTTGATTTTGCTTTTATTTTCTATTAAGGCATTTATCTGAGTTGCTGTTAAGATATTTTTTTAAATTTTCTTCTATTTTCGATAGTTTTTTCACTTCATTTTTTAAACTTTTATTTTCGGTTGAAATACGGCCAATTTGAGCTTTCGTTCTCATTTCTTTTATTTTTTTCCTCTGATTTTTCTTAGTCTCCTTTTTTTGTCTTTTCAAGTTCTTTTTCAAGAAATCTAATTCTTTCCAGAAGTAATGCATTTTCTTTTTGAGTTTCAAAGCAGGACGAGCAAACGTTTTCGGTTGTAGGCGTAGTAAATGGCTCCATAGCTGGCGTTTCACATGCTTTTTTAGGACTCGGACATTTTAATCTAATTTTTGCTTCCTGTAAAATACTTCCATTCCTTTTCCTCTCACTTCTACTTGAAACATCTTCCCCATTATTTTGCAATGGCAAGTTAACACTCGGAACTGCATCAGGTTTAAAAATTTTCTTTTGATTTAAACCAAGTAGACGATTCTTCATGTCATCCATGTAATCACTTGGCCGGAAGTGATCATCGCATATCCTAGCTTATTTTACATTTATATGATCTTGCCTTTTACATTTTGAGATCCAAATTTTATTCCGATTCGGACATACTGGAAACACATGATATATTACACTTTCGCCTTTCGTTTTCCTGTGATAATTTGAACAGGTGGCGACAGCACAAGCAGGCATACTTGCAAGAGATGCAAGATTTTCACAATATTTCAACAAAATAACAAGAAACACTGGACAACACAGGAACAAATAGAAGAATGAAAGAATCTCCAGTGGACGCTCTCGGACACCACTCTGACAGCCTAGTGACGTCAAAACTGGTTTCCTCCCCACGTGTCGGAAAATCGTAACCTTCAAATGTATGAGCCAGCCCTTGTATTTCCCTGGTCCTGATCTTGTTGTAAATATTGGGGGTTGAAAGCCCTGTGCGGTCAATAAGGAGGAAAATGCGGTTTCCTTTGTGTTTACTCAGCGATCGTCTGTGTTTTGAAGTTGTGCTCCAAGGTAAGTGATTTTTTGTAGTCCAGTTAGAATTTTCAGTGTTGAGTAATTTTGTGTAGAGGTAGGCTTGCCAGATTTCTGAAATGTTCAACCGGAACACCGGAATGCCCCCCAGCGTCGCGGGTATTCAAGGGTACACACCCTTGGCGAGTTTTTAGAATGTTTTTGAGGGTAGTTTATTCTCAATGATATGAATAAATGGTTACTGATTAGGAACCTAAACCAGGGGTAATAATAAATGACACAAGCATAAAAATTCGAACATTTTATTTCTTACATGTTAATATTTATAAGTTACTTAAGTAAGAAGAAACACTTTGAATGAGGAATAAAAATTTGAACAGTATTTACATGTACTTTTCATTGGCTGGGACTTTTTTTAGAAAGTCTTTTTTTTGTTTTTAATCGTGTTGCAAAAATCTTCACAAGCTATTCCGATATTAATTTTACATGTCATCAAGCCTTTAACCGTAGATTCCTTCATCAAACCTCTATCTTCAGTCCATGCGTTGTTCATCGAAGAAAATACTCTCTCAACTGGTGCTGATGTCCCAGGTAAGCAGAAGGCATGGTCACGATTGGCGAGACAAGACGATACGATGAAAATATTATTTATTAGCAGACCATCACTCTTCTATAGTTTTCACTTTTCATACAGTACAGTGAAATAAATGCTAAAGTAATTATCCTAAATAATCCTTCACAGTTAATTATTTTTAGACTTTTTGGTCATCTATAATCAAATTTAATTTTTACCGGGACGTGAAGTAAGCCGGCCGGGACACCGGGATTTTGTCTGAAAACCAGGATTGTCCCGGTCAAACCGGGAAGTCTGGCAAGCCTATGTAGAGGTAACAAAGAGGTGATAAAAGTTTTGCGTTTCGGGAGTTGAGATAAATGCGTTGAATTGTTTATTTCAGCTGTGTTGAAATAGAGTAGTTAATTGGTTAAGTGTGTTGTTTAATTTAATTGTGTTGAATTGTTATTTAGGAGTTAGTTGTGTGTTGTGTAGTTATTGTATTTATTGGTTATTTTGAGTTCGATAGTTTTGTGGTGTTTAAAAATGTCTGTTTGGCATTTAAGAAAGGATTTCAGGTTGCGAAGGAAATGGGTTTGACTATAGCAGACGATGCAAAACTTATTGACTTAAAAAATCTAATAGAGAACAGCGATACATATAAAAATCAATCAGAGTTTGTGCAAAACATTATCGATAGTGTAACTGAGAAAAGGCAGCGTGAAGCCGAGGCAGTACGGTAACGAGAGGCCAAAGAAAGTGAAACAAAATTAGAATTTGAAAGACTAAATCTCGCCCAATTAGAAAAGCAATTGGAACTAGAAAATGTAGAAAGGATTCCCCTCAAACCCAAAATCCGAATACTGATGCATCAAATCGTGTAGAGAGTTTAATTAAAAGCATTAAGACACGAACAATTTCGGTACCATTTAAATCTGAATCGTTTAATTTATTTTTCCAATCAATTGAGAAGGCATTTAAGACAAAAAATGTGCCAGAAGATTTAAAAGCAGAAATCTTACTAAATATATTAGGAAAAAAGGTCACAAATTTAATGGTCTACTTAAAGAACGATGAAATCACTAACTGTGAAAAACTTAAATCCGTGATTTTAAAAGAATTTCAGCCTACTCCCCAAGAATGTTTGAATCAGTTTCGAAACTCTCAAAAATTAGCAAGCGAGAATTTCCCGCAATTCGCAAATCTGGAATGCTACTGTTGTCTGAGAGAGGTTACAGGTTTTAAGGAACTGCGCGAATTAATGGTTTCGGATAAACTATATGGTGAGTAAGATCGTGATGTAAAAAAGCGCATTGCAGTGAAGCGAGAAAAGATGTGGTACCGACCTCTGACGCCAGGGCGAGAATGTGACCTTTATTTGGCTACTAAAGGTAAACAAAATATCGAATCTATGGTAGTTAAATCATATTCAGGCTCTGAAAATAATGTGACAAAATCGTCTTGTGGGTGTACTTGAATGCAGTCCAGTAAGCAGGATTTTAAAAAATAAAGCTCTTTGTTTTACAGGTATTCTAATCAAAGAAACGTAACACGAGTATCAAAACAGCACTCGTAAAAATTCACCACAGAGATTATCAATAAATCTCAACACAGCGCTCAAAGGTTTCTTGTTAGTTCGCCAGCTTGCTTGCTGATCAAAATCCAACTGACTCCTCTTGGCTTGGGAGCTTGCTTTTATACTTTTTCAACAGGAAGTGACTTCATTACGAAGGAAGTGTCGTACTCTCCAGAAAATTCATGAAGCCAATAGAAATAGGTTGAAAGTTCGAGGTCCTTCTAGAAAATTCCTTTTGTCGCCAAATATGTCGCCAATATTAGCATCTCAGGGAAACAACTTTATAGCTTTGTAACAATAAGAAGTATGACAACAGCAACAGACACCGCAATTACTTCAACAAAAATGTTTCTAATGTATACGTAGCTAACGTTAAAAATCCAAAGTGCAATAAAGTGTGAAAAGGAAACCGACTTGTTAAGTAATTGTTCTAAATTCAGCAAACTTTCTGTAAGTGACAGAGCAGATTTGGTGAAGCGAAATAATTTGTGTTTTAAATGCTTTTCACAAGAATGCAGCTCAAAAATTTGTAGGGCAAAAAACTGGGGTTTTTTTTTGGTAAACCGAACTACCAATTGATTCATTATAAACGAGATGTGAATGAAAACAAAAACAATCAGTCAGATGCCGTTGAAAATACGCAATGCAATTCGTCTATAACTAGTTCGCAAGCGCCCTCGGTACTTTTGCTTATGCTTGCAATCCTGAGTTAGGCATGAGCAAAACTGCGAGAATCTTGTTAGACAACGGGTCACAAAGAAGCTGGTGCACGAAGGAATTGGCTAAAAGCTTAAAACTAAAATCTATTCGAGAGGAAAGTCTGTCAGTTTTTTCGTTTGCTGCAACGAAACCCGTTGGAAAAACTTACGAAGTAGCAGAGATGAGTCTTATCAGCAGACACGACCCTAAACAACACACTCAGGTAGAAGTGTTGATAACAGATACTCTTTCGGGTGGACCAATTCAAGCGCATAATAAAGACACGCGAAAGATCATGCAGCACCCGCCGACTCGGGTGAAAGCCACTTAAATATTGACGTGTCACTAGGCGCGGATGTCTTCTGGACGATAGTAGATGCGTCCCGGTTGCATATAGGCATTCTTAAAGCCCTGAATACGTCTCTTAAGTAGCGACACTCTTTTCCCCATAGACTTCGTGCCGCTTTCGATTTTGATTGGAAGTTGCCAGTCACATGGGTAAACAACCGCCATGTTGGGTCTTTGCTTGAATGTGTGTATCGCGCTTTTAGCATTATACGCTCTATCTGTTTTACCCATTTTGGCTTTTATATTTATATCGTTTAATAGATACTTTAAAATTTGAAGATGTCCACTTGCTGTGCTGTTGGATGTTCGAACAGCATGAAATCGGGCTTCAAATTATATCGTTTACCTGTAGGTAAGCGCAATGCAGAGAGAAGAAAACAGTGGCTGCATAGGATCGGGAGAGATAAATGGATTCCAAATGAAAATAGCAAATTGTGTGAGGTAAGTTCGAATTCAATTAATTATTTATACACTTATTCAAGATTTTTAATGTTATTTAATTAATGAATTTTAATTAAGTAAATAGTTAATTTTAATTAATCAAACAACTAATTTGATAATTAGTTAATTTGACAGATTACTTTAATTTGATATTTAACTAAACATGGCGGGACCATGATTTGTTTAATAAAATCAATATAAAATAGCCAAAAATAATAGATATTTAAATAAGAGTTCCCTTTATCCTTTTTGATATTGAAAACTATCTCCTTAACTTTAAAATAGTTTGGGGATTTTCTGCCTAAGTATTTGGTTTTAACCGTCGATGGAGATTTAAATTTACTGTTCAAATTGACTGCATTCATATCCTATGCTTTAAACACACGTATTAAATTTGCCACTCACAATGTTTAATAATTTTTATTCTCTTATATGTTAAGAATTTAGTGACTATTATCTCTGTAACCAGGAAGTTCTCTAAATGAGCCCATTTTAGTAGTATTTAAGTGTTTCATGTCATGTGATTTTACCATATGACAGAGTAATGTTCGCACAATTATATTGTAACCTAGATTAAATAAATTAATTTTTAAATCTAGAGTCTTTTTTCATTCGTTTCAAGAGTCAATTTCTTGTTACTGTCTCAGATAAGTTGGCTTAATGTTATCTAGGAGATATTTGCACTGCTGAGATGTTTATTTCTTTACGACTCCTACCTGTTGAATGATTATGTGTTGAGATATAAAAAAAAATTTACCAATGTACTGACCGAAAAATCTATCATAACTTTTTGGAATAAAAAATGGAATGATAAAACCTTGGTATAGTAAAAAATTAAGTGTCATGAAAACAGAATCACAGAGTAAATATTGCAATGTGTAGAAACGAAGCATTGTCTACGTCTGTATTGATCAATATGTAATATTTCATTACTTTTGTAACATTAACGTAAAGGAATCTACCTTTGCCTTCAAGCTTGCCGAAAAGGGATTTTTTAAAATTATGTTATAGATAATTGAAAAGTAATTAATAAAACAAGCAGAAAATCCTATTTTAAGTAATTATTTCCTACTGATTTATGAATTATTCATATATATATCTTTAATTATATATATTTTTAATTACATGTAAAAAGAATTTGCATGTATTAATTGATTTGGATCTCTAACTTGTGAACGGTTTAAGTTAACATATATATTTGTATCAAATACTATACTTAAATAAATTTAAATTTTAAAAAATCTGATTTAAATAAAAAAAATCCGATTTTTTTTATTTAAAAAAAAAAATCATGATTTTATCAACCCTGGTTTGGAGTAATTTATAACTGAAAAAAAATCATGATTTTATCAACCCTGGTTTGGAGTAATTTATAACTTAGAAAGTCTTAGCAAAAAAAATTGAATATAATTATTCTTCAAAATGATCGCGAATTATTTCAAAACACGCATTTAGTATAGTATGTGTTTTAATATAAAAAATAAATTATTATTTAAGGTAAAATGATTTTTTTATATGTAGATCATTAGGTATTTAAGTTATATTTGGGAATCTGTAAACATTTGTTAATAAAAGTCCACATTCAATAAACGAAACTCCGTATTTCTCAATAGCAGACTCAAGGAGAGAGTGGCCGTTATCCCCCAAAATGGCGGACAATTGAACGTGTCGCTACTTAAGAGACGTATTCAGGGCTTAAACTCGACCCACTCTAAGACGCAGGGTGCTATCTATTCCTGTCCCGTCATTTACAAAGTAGATTTACATTGGTCCAAATATGTCACTTAATTATCAGCTGATTTTTAGCGCCTTCTAATGATTATTGTTTTGACTGTTGTCATGTAACTTTTGAATATTTTTGTTGCCTGAATTTAGGATTCTCGAAATAAAATTTTTATAAAGATGTTATTCTTATCAATATGTTTTCAGCACATATGGATAAGATTCGATTTTCAGATGCTAGTATAATTGTATTGAAATGGAGATTTATAGTGACAATCCCATATAAATACTTGTATATTTCTGTTACTTAATACATTATTAAGCAAGTATGTTTTAAATTTTCATAGTATGCTGCAATATAAAAAGATTTGTTTATATTAGTATTTAGATGTACATTAGTTAATATCTGTATTGTAAATAGTGTCCAAATAAATTCAGCTTTAACTAAATCCTATGTGACAATATTTCTTAAACAAATTGCAAAATTATTTTCGTAATTTACGGGAAATTATTTTGATCTGTTTTCAGGCTATTTCAGTCTTTGATATGCAATTAACAAATATATAGATTGAAAACATTGGAAAGAAGAAACTAAAAACTGTTCATGTGCAAACAAAAATCGGATTAAACATTTCTGAAAAATGGAAGATTTTTTATGAACACCAATATCTAATAAAACAAAACAAATAATCATGCAATCCATTTATTATTAATAAAATGCTATTGAATTTTATTGCACTAGAGATTTTGTTTTATAAGAACTTCCTTCTCTCTTTATTTTTAAAAAAATCTCACAAGTATTTTATTACATTTACATATTTAAAACTTGTTACTTGTTGTAAACATTGAATTTAGCAAATTTTGATTTTCAACTGAATGAGTTAATAGCTAGTAACTGTTCAGAACATAAACATAATAGTCTTGACAAATCCAAATAAGAGTAATGCAATAAATTATTGATATTATTTGTAAGTATTTTAGAATTAATATCCTCTTTACATGAAGTGTATGCTTAATTGATGAATTTCAGATATTTTAAACTGTCCAAATAATCAGCTAGATAGTAATTGTTTTAAACATTTCTATTATAATTAAAATGTAGATTTGCTTCTCTAAACCTCTTCATTATTTGAAAACAAAATGAGGTATTTATTTTTTGATAAGTTGGCATTAAAATTCTACTAGTACCTGCATAATATCTGCTGTGTTTCATAACAAATAAAATACTATGAAACACAACAT
>BGPR01012085.1:25868-46254 GCA_013235015.1 Araneus ventricosus
TTTCCACTTCCTAATAGTTGCAAAGTATAGAGAAAAGCGCTAAGCTGCCAAATGTGGCAACCCGCTCAAAATGACGCAGATGTTCGCTTTCCATTGGTGGGTGACTGTTTTCCGATCACCGAGAATACAGAGGTGGAGCCAATCACAGCGGAGCTTTAAACCGGTGTCGAAAGTGATGTCATCCGAATGTTTTGTTTTTATTTATTTAATGACGTCAACCTGAACATGTCAGCCGGCGTCGCCATTGGTCGAATCTTTTGAAGTTATTCCTCTCTATTTACCCGTGCGCAAAGGTTAAAGGCGAGTTAGATGATTTCTAGATAGATAAGAAAGCCTCGATATTGTTTTCTTTTTATCATTATCGCAGTGGAGCGTCCAACTAGTTTGCTTAAGCGAGAAAGGAAAAGGGTGAAGAAATAAATACGGGCGAACGGGTTCTTATTCGCGGTTTTGCTCGCGTGATAAATAAACATGATCACGTGTACAGATTTATCTTTCTTCATTTATTTTCTTTCTTTTTTTCGATTCTTTTGTTGTTGTATAGGAAGGGTTCTTTTCTTTCTTTTTCTTTCTTTATTTCCCTGGTTATAGAAAAATATTAATTTCGAACATTGTCGTTTACGAAGTATAGAAAGTATTGCAATCGTAATAAAAAATATAAAAAAGTCGACCACGAAATTTTGACAAATATTTGAAGTTTTTCCTCTTATATTCATTTTAAGTTTGAATATTTTTTTTTTAAAAAAATGTATAATTGTTCTAAATTTGTATACTTTGAAAAAGTACACTTAAATTTGCAACTATACATGTTAAAATTTTTAATATGAACTTGATTTAGTTGAATTACGCAATTAAAGCTATTAACCATTTAGATGATTAGCCCGTGTGTCGAATTATTGCTTTTTAACTTACAAATTTAAGTCATTCATACTTAATTTGACATATTAATCAAGAGGAATCTGTAAACATCTCAAGCATCTGCATCAACATAATTTGTTGGTGGATTGAAACTTATATTATGAAGCTGGTTACCGCACTGCGCACAACCAAATGTTAATTTTTAAAAAGTTACAGTATTATGTGAAATCTACGATCAAGAGGTGACCATTAAAAGCACTGAATTGAAACTGGTTTCTGCAAGCTAAGTTTCTTTTGACCATATGAAAATAGCTTCCAAAAGTCTTATTTTCTCTAATGCTAATGTGAGTCCATATACGGAAATTTGTACGTAACATATTTTGCTAAAGCAGATTTCTAGAAGCAAAAGCTTCCATGTCACGCCCTTTAATGTTACTGATACGCATTAAAATATCTGCTTAAATCACTTAGAAACACGGTTGATGTCAACAGGTTTCAGGAAAGTAAGAAATGTAATTGAACAATTTTGAAAGAAATATATGGTTTTATAGTTATATTAACGTCCCGTTATGAAGCACGCGAGGACTATATTGGGACGGACCTCGTAATTTTGACCCGTGGTCAGACGACCGCTGAGCTGGCATTCCCTCCCTAAACTTCCGCACCACACCAGCGGGAGGACGTTTGACCCACGATGACAGATTTAAGAGCACTTGGCCCACATACACGACGGATCTTCAGTGGAATAAGGTCTCGAACTTGGAACTCTTCATCCCCGAAGCCGAGACCTTACTAATAGGTCAGTGGTAGGCAAACCGCGGCTCTTTAGCCACTTGAGGGCGTCTCTGCCAAGAATGTTTAGCCCCCTACGTGTGATTTAACGTGCAAGAGGCCCACATACACAGCGGATGTTCCGTGGAATTCGGGTTTCGAATCTGGAACTCTTCATCCCCGAAGCCGAGACCTTACTACTAGGGGGTACCAGAATAGAACCGTTCGCCAAAGGTGGGCAAACCGCGGCTCTTTAGCCACTTGAGTGCGGCTCCGCCAAGAATGTTTGGCCAGCCGTAAGATGTTTGGCCCCCTACGTGTGATTTAACGTGCAACAGGCCCACATACACAGCGGATGTCCAGTGAAATTCGGGTTTCGAATCTGGAACTCTTCATCCCCGAAGCCTAGACCTTACTACTTGGCCAAATATCGGCAAACCGCGGCTCCTTTGCCACTTGAGTGCGGCTCTGCCAAGAATCGATTTCGATAACGTACGATCTATCTGGGTCTTAATAATATCTGACTTTATTTAATGTTAGTAGCTAGTTTGAACCGACTCCTAAAAATATGATACTTGAAAGGAATGTGGCTCTCAAAAGAAATCATTAACGTTGTATTACTGATCTTTGGCTCTTTGGACTAATGAGTTTGCCGACCACTGTACTAGGCCACCGCGGCTCTGGGAATTGATGGTCGTGGTGGTTCTAATACCGCTTGCCTAGAATATCTTGCCATGTCCATGAATTCTAAAACTCGTGATAAAGAGGAAGTGTGGTTTCAATTACATGTCTCGTTTGTAACTTGATTTTGATAGTTATTCAAAAACACATTTTTAGCATCAAATTGTGATAGGCATTTAAGATGTGCTCTTTTAGCACCCTTACACTTGTTTAGTGAGTACCTACATGAACCTCCGTCAGTGGCGAATCCAGGGAGGGGACTGAGGTCATAAAAATTTTGTATCCCTGTGAAGAACGTCAAACCTTATGGCTTATGTGAACCAAAACACTTAAACTTTACAGACTTTACTCACCTAACAACAAGAATCATAAAGAACACTACAATACTTTCGATAATTTAATGCAAAATACTATGAAATAACTAGTCAAACTAGCGGGAGTGGTCTCCCCTAAACTTTCTCGTATACTTTCCCAAAGGGTGCTGTTTCCCCTCCCCCCGTGCGGATAAAAAAATCCAACCTACGGTAACCTAGAATCCAATGACTATCAAAAAGTTTTTCATTGTAGATTATAGTGATTGTGAAATATTTAGGTAAAGAATCAAATTTTCAAAGAGATGAGTACCGATTAAAACTTATCTAGCACACACTTCCACTCTTGCCGGCTCAAGGACAAAGTGGCATAATCCTTCCGCGTGCTCAAAGATTGCTACCAGTACGCATGCGTATGGAGAATAGGATTAGAAAAATTAATCATGCAATTTGATCGTCTTTTTTTTAACGGATTCAAACGAAATTTGGACAAAGATCTATAATTAATGTTAGCAACCGTCATACCAATTTTTATTTATCTAAGCCAAAGGGTTTAGGAGATATAATTTTTTAAGTATGCGATTATACAGTCCGACAGACCATCAACCTTGGACGGATTTGGTACAAAATTTGATACGTACCTACATTCATGATGATAAAACTGTGTACCAAACTTTATCCATCTAGCTATGCAAGTGTTTGAGTTATAGTGTTCACATGACCGCGGACAGACAGACAGATTTCCCGAGGACGGATTTTGTCCAAAATTTGATAGAAGCCTACAAATTATGTGTAAAGATCACATACCAAATTTCACCCTTGTAGCTCTGCGTTTTCGAGTTATCGTGTTCACATACAGACATAATTCCAAAATTGTGATTTTCGGACTCAGGGAGGTCTAAAACGTGGAGATTCGTCAAAATCTCGAGTTCGAATTTTTTGGCGATTACAATACATTCTCTTTGTATACTTCGTATACGAGAAAGTAAAAATGTCTTCGATCGCGTCAACGCTACAAGTACAAGTGGAATGACTAGAATAGTTGGAAAATTTTCGAGCCTTTCCAGCCAGAAAGCAATGCTGTCATGTTTTTTTCAATTTTTTAAATTTTTTTAAAATTTTTTTTAGAAAAGGGAAATTAAGAAAAAATAGTTATAGTGATTTTAAATAAAATCAAGAATTCTGACTTAGCTCTGGGGAGGGGAGCTGTAGCCCGATAGCCCCCCCGGATTCGCCACTGACCTCCGTTATAGAGTCAAGTCATATAGCATGAGTCGCTCAATTAAATATTAGTGAAAACAATGAAAACGGTTTAAATTTCATTGCAGCAATAAAAAGTATTGCAGTAACTTACGCGTAAAAATACTTGTCAAAGTTAAGGGGAAAACTGCACGACAACTAAATTGGTATCGTTGAAAAGATATATATATATTTTTTGAATTTTAGTTGATGTAAAAGTCACTTTTGTATGAGAATATTTCCGGAAGTTATTGACGAAAAACGACAAAATTTTGCTTAATTTTTTATTAAATTTTTAAAAAAAAAATCTCACGGAGCTGCACATTCCTGCTCTACAATGCATATTTGTGTCAAGTTTAGTAATTTTAAGGCCAAGGGACCGAAGTTGTGCTCGGTAGATCGCCAAAAGACACACACACGTTAATTTTTATTATTATTAGAGATTTCTTGTGCGGAAGGAAATTGGTCTGAAAAATGTTTTTGCAATGTTCCTTTAAAATGAAACCTGATACCAAATTCGGATCATTCTGTAACTCTTTCAGAATATTTCATAATACAACAATGGCGCGGAGTCAAATTAGTTTCATTAATTATTTGCGATCAGCCAAAAATACTTTTTTCAGATATTTAAAATATCACCAAATTTTAGAGAATACAGCATGAAGAGAAAATTATCTTCATTTTAACTCTAAATACTGAATTATGATAGAGTATCTCTATCTCTACTAATAATAAAAGTGAATGTCTCTGTTGGCACTCTACAGGTCAGCCTGTTGGAAAGAGCTAGAGCTACCAAATTTGGCACAAATATACTTTGGAAGGTGGGAATACGTACCTCGGAACAATTCTTTTGCAATTTTAATTAGAATTTTAGTTAATTAAAAATTCAGAAAAGCGTTTGCGTGTTTCGGCAATAACTTTCGAAAATATTATTGCACTAAAATAATTTTTACATCACTTAAAAAAATCAAAAAATGATATTTTAAATGATAACAGTGTAGTTAGCGCCTAATTTTTCTCCTTAATTAAAAAAAATTAAGATTTTTTTTTTTGTGCATAATTTACAACAATACTTTTAAGTGTTGCAATGGAATTCAAACCGGTTTCATTATATGTGTAAATATTTAATTGCATGTTTCGCTCCCAATTCTGGAAGCTAAGGGATGAAGAATCTGTTTATTTTTCATATTCTTGGTAATATCATTATGAATTTCATTATTTTTTTATGAATCAATTTTTTGTGAAATATGTGAACCAAGTCCTCTGAGATATTAAGTACAGTCGGATCTCTATTTAACGAAGTCGCTAAATCCGAAAAAAGTTCGTTATATGGAAAATTGGTTAAATAGAGATTCCCTTTTAAACTACACAAAACAGATTTTAAATTCATAAACACTAAATATTATTAAAAAAGTAATTAATCACGCCTTTATTTTGTAAATTCGTATCTATTTGTTTTATATATTTTACCCATCAAAAAGAAATATGCAAGGAAAACAAGAATAAAACAAAACATTGACCGGGAATACACTGTATTTTCAATTAAAAAATAATTTTATATTAAAATTAATGAATTTTAACATTTCATCATTCGAAGGTTTGTTGATTTCTGCATCATGATCATTTCCATCTCCATCTTCATCGCAATTCAATGCTGTATTGTTTTTATTTTTCACACTGTCCACTTCAAAACTACACTGTAAAAAATATCCGGGGTTTTTTCGGACTTTTTCCTTATATTTGACAGTTTAAAGCTGTTTTGTTGACAAAACGGTTTTTCACCGATTTCCGCTCCAACCATAAACGGTTTAAAACCGTCAGTTCAAATTCCATTTTTCGTCATACGGTATTGCTTTCCGTACGATAACTTTCCCTTTTCTTAAATCATTTTAAGATTATTTTCCACACTTGCTCTTATTTTTCAGCAATTATTTTATGATTTTGAACATCGTGCGAATAAAACTGCGATTCGACTTTATATATACACGTGTTCTGGCAAAAGTCGACTTTTACACCACTAGGTGGCGCCAATAGACCTATAGTGACTTTCAAACTCAAATAGATTATTTTTAGGGCATTGTATGAAGTCCTCGGTGGCCGAGTGGTTAAAGCGGCTGCCACACAATTCTTTGAACGCGGGTTCGATCCCCGGCTGGGAAGAGTTTGAAGTTTTGTCACCATCTGCGTCGAAATCGTCCAAGTAAGCTCAGTTTAAAATTAGATCAATTGAACTAATTGAAATTAATATTCCTTTAAGATTTAAGATTTCTAATTAATTGACTTTCCAGATAATTCGAGAAATGATGAAAATGGAATGAAGTTGGAAAGATGACGTCACTCACTTCAGTTCACATCAGCACGTTTCAACTCAACTCAGTCGATGACGTCACTTCGGGTGCAGGAGGAAAACATCTCAACTCCCCCATTTCCGCCTACCATATTACGCTACATAATTTTACATACCACTCATAATTTTTACGGAGGAAACTTGATCTAATACGGTAAAAAACCGTTGTGACTACGGATTTACTTCCTAACTTTTACGGTTTTGCACAACCAACCCAGCTGTCAGTTTAAAACCGTAAATTTTACGGGATTTTTTTTTTTTTACAGTGTACCTCATCCACATCTTCATAGACACATGCTTTTAAACGTTTTGAACAAGAATTCGATGAATCATAATTTTGTATCTTATCACGATTTTTTCGTTATGGTTGATAAGCTGTTTAGAGGAATACCAAATTTTAAAGCAATATCCCTTTTTTTCACGCCTTTATCCACCTCATGAAGAATTCAATTTTTTTCTTTGATGCTCAAGCACTTTCGCTTTGATATTTTCCAGCTTCTAGGTCATTGATCACCATAAAATGTGTTAAAAGAAAAAATAAGTTTGAAATGTTTAGAAATATTTTGAGAAATAGGGAGAAAAAAAAATATTGGATCACAAGAAAAAGTTCGTTAAATAGAGAATCACTTCGCTATTTGGAGATTATTTTATGAAGAAATTCGCAAAATGTTCTTGGTTCCAAGAAAAAGTTCGTAAAATAGAGAAATTCGGTAAATAGAGGTCCGACCGTTCATTTGAAAGTGTACGCGACAATCTCAAAGATTACGGTTGGTGTTCTTCTTACCGGCTTAATTTGGTTTAATTATATTAACGTCCCGTTTTCAAGCAACACGAGGGCTAATTTGAGACGGATTCGTAATTTTGAATCATAAAATTTGGACCGATGGCGACACGGGCAGATCGACTTATTCAATAGCTCCAAAAGTTTCTTTTAAACCATTTCACTAGAATAGAGAAGAAATTTTAATTTTCACCCACCACGGTCCATTTCCAATATACTTCCGTCGTTTCAAGTTGGCACCCTCACCATTTTGCAGTTGTGGAGAAATTGGTACCCCATTTCACTATGCTACATCTTGCATATTTACTTTATCATGGCATATGAAGCTTCCTGCCATACAACTTCAAGATCAATGGTTTAAGAATGCAGCCAATAACCAACTTTCACGGAAAAAGATTAAATTAATAATCAAACATATATTCATAAATATGAATTTCTGTTTAGTGTCATCAACTAAGTGTTCCAGACCCAACAACTAATTGTTCTAGTGTGTTTTGAATAAGACTGATACAGTGAAGCATCTTGAACTGCTTTTATGTTACATGTTATTCATTTTTTATTGATATTTCTCGTTTCTAATTCCGCACATTTCTGGAAATTGTAAATAGTTTTGTATATTTTTCAATGAACTAGTCCGGACGTTTGGTTGTGGAGGGCGTCGGCTCTGGTGTTCGAGCTTTATCCATCTTGTGCCCATTTAAAACCGATGAGGTGACTTTAGTGGTCATAGGTATCGGGGGTTCAAGGTGGCGTTAGGTCAGATGACGAGGACGACACCTGAGAAGGCGTACCCTCTTCTAACTGCCACACCAGCAGGAAGATGTTTGATTTAGCGTGCAACAGGCCTAATAAACGACGGATCTTCAGTGGAATCGGTTTTCGAACCTGGAAACTCTCCGGCTTTGGTGCCGGCACCTTACCACTAGGCCACCTCGTCCTCTATGTTTGTTGGCATGTTTTCATTCAGGTAACATGCTGTTGGACGTCAGGTGCGCCTCTCCATTTTAATATTGGAATCAAATGCTTAATTTGCTTAAGAAGCAAGAACGTGAAGTTGACACCGACAATGTGCAGTTAGATGCTGGATGGCGCGGGCAGTTACTTGACTCCGTTAGGATCGTTAAAACGACAATTATTATTATTAATAATAATCCACCGGGAGGGAACCTACCAGATAAGGTTTACGGTTATACAAAACCCTCTCAGCGTAAAGATGAGATAAAAAAGAAAAGGGGGAAAAATTAAACAATAAAATAATAAATACAAAAAGTAAACTGAAACAGTCTGCAATGAAAGTCTTAATTGCTGTTGGAAGCGAGAAAGTCTTTCTTAATCCATGATGATATCATGCCTTCGTTCATGAAGGATCTTCATAATATTCATGAGTCGTACCAGGGATCTTTTGTCTTGGACAATATTTTCACACCACGTCGAAAGGTTTCCAGCACTGGGCTTCGTGAAATGAAAGGGTTTTGTCACTGGGCAGACTGTTGCGTAGTGGTTTGGATCACCTTTAGCACCGCAAACGCATCGATCGTGTGAACATAAACCGAACCTGTGAAGATAGGTCACGAACGGCTCATGACCTGTAATGAATTGGTTGTTTCTTGAGTTAAATGAGGCTCGATTCATGTTGGCTTAAGGTACGAGAAGGAAGGTTCGCCGTCCCGTTTCCGAAAGTTTCCATCTATCCTGCCAGATTTCAAGGGAACACTTTTTGAGTTGTTTTTTTTTCAAAGCAAGATTTAGGGAGATCGATATTGATGTTGAGAGTACTGCCATGAGTACCCTGTCTGGCCAACTGGTCAGCAACCTCGTTCCCTGGTAACCCCGAATGTCCTTTAACCTAGGAGATTACAACTTCGGTTTTTATGGAACTCGAACTGAGCAGGAACAAGCTATTAAAAAAAAAATCAGGATTTAAACGTCTATCAGAGTTTGAAGTTTAAAATTGCTTTGTGTAGATTAAATTTAAATTAAACATAATCAGTATTCCTTGCAAATAATCTGGTAGCCGAAGGTGGCTAATAAATGATACAAATAAAAAATGTGATTTTAAATAAGTAGGTACCTTTATATCATGAAATATAAACATACAAATTCATTAATTTTGAGTTCATTAATAATTAGCATGTAGCTCTATTGAACTAAGAAGTGTTATGATGATATGTTGCTTATAAATAATTACATTTCTGTTCTTGAAATACTCCATCTTTGTTGAACGTGATAAAACATAATAAAGTTTAGGATAATACAAAATTCATGCGCACCCCAGGAGCAGAATTATATCCAGTGTTCAGCAACATGACACACAATGCCTAAAAAAATAATTATAACTAATTAAAACTTAATTGCATATAAAATAAATATGTAAATAAATTTCTCTCTAGAAAATTTAATTATTTTAGACATATTGATGTTATTCGTCCTTAGCAGTGCGATACAATAACTGTTGAATCAAAGTTATAGAAATATATCAGCAGCTCGTCGCTTAACCAGCAACACCATCTATCTTAATTTTTTGAGATTTCAAGATGGAAGAAAATACTCATTTTTTTGCAACCAGTAACGAATATTTCTTTATTTTTTTTCACACCTAGTAAAAATATGCGGGCTCAGATGTTAAATAATATCAGAAATATTCTTTAATGGTTGCGAAAAATCGAGCATTTTCTTCCTCATTGAAATTTCAAAAAATGAAGGTAAGTGGTACTACTTGTTAAGCGACGATATGCTGAACTGATCCATTAAAGGAAATGGCTGTTGAATTAATCGATAATCATTCAAAATAGAGGTATTCACTGTATTCATTCAAATGACAGCTCATCATTCGTTGCAATCACTCACATGACAGCTCATCACTCACTCTAATCATTGATATGAAACTATCATTCACTCTAATCACTGAAATTAGAGCTTCGTGATAAAATAATGTTTAAATAGTGATTCTTCCTCAAGCCTGGGAAAGCTAATATCTGGTCATCTAGAATTGACTAAATACCTATCGGAAAAACTAGACTAAAAAAATGCATCGACAAGAATTGAAATGAAATTGTTACTTTTCGAGAATAACTGAATCTATTGTGTTATTGAAATAATAATAATAATATCCATTTAAGGGCCCATTGTCTGGGTATCTATTTGTCAGTGTGTACTTGAACAAGATAACTAAAAACTAAAAGAAGTTAGATTGTTAAAATCCGGCATGTTGCCCTCCCATCGAAGTTTCAGATCTGCATAAAATTCTGGTTTTTTCAAAATTCATATACTGTTTGTGTTGGAAATAATAAGCAGTTTACTTTCCTTCTATCTCCCCGTTTAATATTCAACCAATCACAAGCAATTGTGATGATGTCATGCGTACGATGATGTTATGATGCGATACGTCACATGTATCCCATGATTCCATTTGATGTTTTTGTCACGTAGAGACGGTAAGAGGCTACTGTTCAGCAACGGATTCCGAGGCTACCACTTTTGGACGATTTGACACCGGAAAGGGGTGTCAGGTAATGAGTCATATGAGCTTTGTTAGATCACACTCAGTAAAATGTAAACATCACCCTTCCATTCTTCACTTTCCCCCTATTTTGATGAACATAACTCCTCCCGGCGCATGCGCAAAAGCGCGGAAGGTTTCCGAATCCGTTGCTAAACAATATATGAATGTACTTCTAACTATGTAATTGTGAACGTCTTTATGTCTGTGTCGTTATAATTGTCTTACGTCTATGTGTTTGAAGAAAACGAT
The DNA here is from genome assembly GCA_013235015.1 of Araneus ventricosus. NCBI lineage: Eukaryota > Metazoa > Arthropoda > Arachnida > Araneae > Araneidae > Araneus > Araneus ventricosus. The sequence continues at coordinate 36,608 of BGPR01012085.1, forward strand.
GATTACTTCAAACTGTTTCTCATTTATGCATATTACACTCTGCTAATTTCCCTTTCAGTTTGTTTTACCATAACATATTCATACTAAAACTCGTCATATTTACAAAGTTGTCAGTAGGGTGGTCTTAACAAATTTAAGCGCCCTGGGCTAGACTAATTTGGCGCCCAAACAGAACCTAGGAATTTGAGAGACCATGGCCCAACGAAAGTACCTACCTTATAAATTGAGGAGCAAAACATGCCATCTGTTCTCTGATGAACACGTTACAATTTTGCAGATCGGCGACTTTTCGAAATAGTATTTTTTGATCTAGCTACTGTAACGTAGGTGACATCTCAAAATAGGATATTTTTTTTTACCTAGCTACTGTAACGTAGGTGACTTCTCAAAATAGGATTTTTTGACCTAGCTACTGTAACGTAGGTGACATCTTAAAATAGGATTTTTTTTACCTGGCTAATGTAACGTAGGTGACATCTCAAAATAGGATTTTTTTTTACCTAGCTACTGTAACGTAGATGACATCTCAAAATAGGATTTTTTGACCTAGCTACTGTAACGTAGGTGACATCTCTTACACGAATAGTTTAGGAGTTTCTCACTGATTATCTCCGTATGAATATTTTTAAAACTGATATGCATGTTTATGCAACATTACAAAATTGATGGCTGGCTAATTACAAGCCCTAGCCATACTTTCTTTACTTTCTTTTTACTTTCAAGATATTAAAAGTTACAATCAAATAAATTTTTGGTTCAAAATTAAAATAAAAGAAGTATAGTAAATTTTGAGAGCATGTACGCCCTTTAAACTTCCGAAGAATGGGGTAAAAACAGTCAAATTCGATACATTATATCTCTAAAACAAAACATTTCACAAACTAACTTTTTATACTAGAAAAATATCTGTTCTTTCTGTTATTGTACACACATTTTCAAATCTTAATATTGATATGTGCTTATTTGAAAGAGTAATAAATATGGAGAAAAAATGAGATAGTCACCTTGCGGGCATGATTACGGATAAAATATTGGTCTAAACACAATATTTTTTATATCTAAGTAAACCATACAGTCTGTTTAAGAAACTGAACCTCAATTTATTAACATTTAAATTTAATTTCTATTTTATATAACAATTTTTTAAAAATGTTAAAAACAGTTAAAATTTCAACATTTCTCCCCCCCCCAAAAAAAAAAATTCCTTTTGTGAAAATATGTACAAAACTGTGGTTCAATTTGTAGATCATAGCACAATACATATTCAGCACAAATTTTAAGTAAAAATATTCAATAGTTCTTGAGATATCTTGCGCGCAACATAAAAAAAAAACACACATTTTGAGATATAGAGCTTTAAAGATATGGCCATATTCAATGTTTACGTTGAATAGCCGATACATTTTCATTCGTAACTTTCATAATTATGGGAATTTTTTAACGCGGGTGGTTTCAAATTGTTCAAAAAAGACAGGGGGAAATAATATATATATTTTTCATAAAATCGAAAATTTTCGAACTTTAAGAGTCGTATGTCCCTTAAAGCGCCTTTGGACCAACGGCCCAATAAGTTCATTGGATAAGCACACGTATTACCACTCACGTCCAAGAATAGTACTATATACACTTTTTCGTTTTCGAATTACACACTATTCGTTTGCCAGCGCATTTCCACTGTAAATACACTCATTTTCATATGCTTTTATTCAACTTTTGTGTCTTGTCCACAAATCTTGAGATCGATTTCTTACCCACTTCCAATCGAGCTACAGCTTTGAAATTTAGCACAGTGGTGGATTTCCGGAGACAATGCAATATTATGCAAAAAAAAATTTGCAAGCTATACCTATTTTAAACCTAACAAAATGATAATAAAACTTTAGCCCTATATTTCGGCGATAAAGTTTGGAAGGTGGTAACCTCACGTTGCGTAGGGTTGTAACAACACCACTAGACGACACACAATAGAGGGGGGCGCGGCCTGTGAATCATCCCCATTTCGGAGCGGCTTGAGGGTCAAAGGTCAGATCGGGGAACTGAGTCTTGTTTCGTCTCTCGGTCTGTGTCGCACTTTTTTCAAATTCGAGATAATGTAATGGCAATCGCGCTGCGTAAGAGAAATATATATAGAGATGGCACGTATTGAAACGGCTACCTAGCGTGAGCGACGGCTATTAATATGTGTTTTATATTGGAGAATTCAATAATTGAATTTAGTTTACTATGCCTAACATGTCGTGTGTATTCGTGTCAGCCATCACTAAAAAGTAGAAAATGAAATAAATTTTAAAAAAAAATTAGGTATAAGCTTTTATTCAAAATGCACTTTAAATGCGAAAAAATGAACGCAAAAGTTGAAAATAATTTTTCTGATTACAATAAAATGCATGTTTCGAATACAAACGTGGACGCCTTATGTAGCACTTTATATTTTGTGTATATTTCCTTAAGGAAATGGAATATTCCTAAAAGGTAAAGGCGCCCACGCTTGTGTTCGAACCATGCATTTTATTGTAATCAGAAAAATTATTTTCAACTTTTGCATTCATTTTTTCTCATTTAAAGTACATTTTGAATAAAAGCTTATACCTTAATTTTTCTTTTATTTATTAGACAATATATTTATTCACACACGGGTTGCTACTACTCTGTCTAGTGAAAGTATTTAATACATTTATTTGTGTGCACATTATCGCGGCTGTAATTAAAAGTGAATTTTTAAAGTATCGTGTAAATCAAACCTAAATAGTCTGACTATCAGACTGACTTCATTGAATTAGTGTTTTTATTTTTACTTCCTCGTATACGAAGTATGCAAAGAGAAAGTATTGTAATCGTCAAAAAATTCGAACCCGAGATTTTGACGAATCTCCACGTTTTAGACCTCCCTGAGTCTGAAAAATACAATTTTGGAATAATGTCTCTCTGTCTGTGAACACTAAAACTAAAAAACGCAAAGAGGTGCAATTTTCTTAAATTTTTCATGCTTTTAAAAAAAATGGGTCACGGGTTGGATTCCAGCGAAGCAATAAAATTCAAATGAGAGTAAAGAGAAAAAAATTTTTTTAAAAAATCCCTTCTCCTATATTTCCTTTTCTTTTCAATCAAAGTCCCAACAAAATTACTACAATTTTTTTTATATTTTGAATAATTTAATTCATTAAAGAAAGTAAAAATTAGGAATGTCGAGGAAGTAATGCAAAGAAAATGATGATCCATGAATTATGAATCGATATCTGTTATCAAACAATGCCTATCACTATCGTTTTTAACACAGGTATAAACATCTGTTTCAGCGTTAGAAATTTTTTTTATGACTCTGATAAGATTTTAAGTAAATAAAAGAAATTAAGTATGAGGAAATACTGATAAGATAAAGAATAATATAAGATAAAGAATAAGTATGAGGAAAAACTGATAAGATATTCCATAATAATTTCAAATTATCTCTTTTATTCTGATAAAGAAGAAAAAAATTTACAGACATTTAAAAATTTTATAAATATTATTTTTTAAATCTTCCTTCAAAGAAAAACGGCAAAAATTAAAAATTTGTTTAAGTAAGATTTTATTAGCATATTTTAAAGTAGAAAATAATTTTTAACAATAAAAAATGTAAAGGTGGAAACTAAATCACCGAAGAGTGAGGCCTTGATAGAAATACTTTAATGTAATTAGAATTTTAAACACAATCACACGTCATTTCTCATCTTCGCGGTGGCTATCTAGAAGAATGGTCTTCTGGGATTTAAAAAAAAGATTGTTATATCTACCAAAAAAATAAAAAAATAATTAAAATAAAAAGTTTTCACTTTTTAGTACAATAATAAAAACGTGCTTTTAAAAAGTGTTTTATCAAATTAATTTTTGTTATGAGCGATTTTAATAAGTACAAAAAAGCACAATTCAGGACACTTAGTCGAAATAAGGGACACTTTTTTAACTAATAAGGGTCCCTTTCATACCATGAAAAAAACTAATTTATAAAAGAGATAAAGAATCTGAAATCAGTGGGTCTGGTCACTCCATGTGAGGTGCAAAAGTTGATACGGAGCATTTTTATTTCACTTTTGATTAAAATTAACTACTTTAGCAATTTTTTTGAAATTTTATAAAATTCGTCTTTTTTAATACGATCTATTTGCTTATAATTAAAATCTGGAACATTTAATATAAAATGGAACAAATCCGAGTCGAATTCGGGACTTCCCTGGCTTAAACAGAATGGCCAGCCTCATACTATTACTCATGCCTCATACTCATAGGCGGCTCGTCCGGGGGGGGGGGGCCGGGGGGCCCACCCCCCCCCCCCTTCCAAAAATAAAGGGGGCCTGCCCCCCCCCCCCACTTTTCGAAGTTCAAAATTTATGATCCATCGAAAAATGATGGAGGGGAACCCACTATACATACCGAGAGAAGAAGAGGAGTACGAGCTAGCAAGAGTTATAAAAAATGCATCAATTCAAAAAGTCTCTGAAGCATATGATCTTGATATGGAAAAAATAAAGGGCGAGATACAAATTTTTCAGAAAATGTATAAAAAATACATCGACTCTTTGCCAGAAATATTCACGGAGATAACAGAACTGAGGAAAAGGTGCAATTTTCTTGTTGAGAAGGAACTCTGTGATATATTTCCATACTTGACAAAACTAATCCAAATTCTTCTTTTGGTACCTGTCTCAACTGCATCATGTGGGAGAAGTTTTTCATGCTTAAGATCTTTAAAATCATACCTTAGAAATAGTATGTGTCAAGAGAGGATTTTTGCACTTGATGTTTTGAAGATCGAAAATACTATAGATATTGACTTTACTAAGGTAATAGAACAATTTGCGAAAAACAAAAATCGCAGGATATTTTTCTTCTAATTTATAATACGGATGTATATTGTATAATATCAAATAAATAAATTTATAACTGACCTGCTTTCTCTGTGTTTGGGAGTACGCCGTTTTGTGACGACATCATTGATAGATTCACGAGTTTAAAGAAAGAAGAACTGACTTAATAGATAAGTGTTTTATATTTTTCTCACGTTATCATTTCATGAGAATTGAAATGGAACTTTGAATTGGAAGGAGGGAGTCTACGGTGGTAATCAGTTCCGATTTTTGAGTCCGTGTTCCGAATTTTTTAGAGAAGGTCGAAGAATTTAATCAATAATGATGTTAAAATCCAATAATATAGCTCAATTTTACAAAAAAAAAAAAAAAAAAGCTTTAGGGGCGCCACACACCCACACCTCTTTTGACCCCCCACTTTTTTGGTGCACCAGCCGCCTATGCTCATACTGTTACTCATGCCTCATACTGTTACAATTAATTCAATAAAAAGTTAAGTTGCAACAGTGAAAGTTTCTTTTAATGTTGATGCAATGACATACAAACAAATTAAATTTTTTTAAAAAATTCTACAGATAAGAAATGTTGTAATGTTAATGAAATGAATTTAAGTATGTTATATCATTCCTAAATTTAAATAAAAAAGTTAAATAAGTAAAAAAAGTTAAAGTTAAAGTAAAATTAAAAGTTTTATCCAATAGGTACAGTTTAATTTTGTTATGTCATATAAACATGTATATCAGTTCAAAAAATACTCAAACAGAGATAGTGAGGAAAAGCTTAACAATGCATGTGATAGAAGTTATCTACATAATTAATGATAAGATGGGTATTTGCATGCTGATAACTAATATAATAAAAAGTACATCAAATTTAGTTATTTAATCTCACAATAGATCGCAATATTAACGAATATAGGAGCTCAGATTTCTGCTTAAGATTCTGAAGGGGCGCCAAACTACTGTGGCACAGGTCTCTCAAATATGTTAAAACGGCCCTGTCCGCGAATTGTTTTAGTAAAAAAATTATAATAAAAATATGGAAATTAAAATAAAATGAATGAATAAAACAAATAAGCATACTTTCATCGCGATTCCGCAATGAATTATAAATATCCAAATTTCGGAATACAATGACGATATCGAGGAACGCACAGTGCATTTAGTAATGCCAACCTGAAGCCCATTCCAGAACATCATAATTACTGACAAGTAACGAAAGCTGCAATTGTCGATATTTGCCAAATGAAGTTGTGTACCTATAATCTGAGAGAACATCATATTTAAACTTCCATCTGTATGACGACAACGTCGCATCAAAGTTTAAAGTAGAAGAGCTCCTGTCGCCCGGCTAGCTCAGTCGGTAGAGCACGAGACTCTTAATCTCGGGGTCGTGGGTTCGAGCCCCACGTTGGGCGGGTTTTTGCTTTTTGCATATATCGGCTGCTATAGCGGTGAACTTCCCGCACCATTGGCGAAACAACAATAGACCATGAATGACACCAGAAGGGGGCCGAGACCTGGAAGTAGAAGAATTTGTTTCGAGCTGACCAACAGCAGTTATTTCTCATTTTTGAACCGCCCTGACGAAGTATACCGAATATCTCGTTGTTAATTCAGAGCAAAACCTACAAGGCTGAAAGGGGGGGGAATGCATCTTGCGTATACAGTATATTTCCCAAGAAAAGTAAGTCACGCTTCCGTTTGTGTATCAGTTCCAGGTCACTTTCTTTTTAGATCGTAATCAATTTCGATGGCCTTCGGCTTTAGCTTTTCTTTGTGACCGCGAGAGAGTATCCTTGGTGAAGTGGTTATCTCATCCGCCTAACACGAGAGAGGTCCCAGGTTCAAAACCTGGTGGGATTTGTGTCTGCCAATTTTTTTCCACGTAACATTCCTGTTTTGAGATACAAGGCAAAAATTTTTATATAAATTTTTGAAATAATCTCATATTATCTGAAGAATGCGACTGAATCATGAATTCGAGCCTGCTTGTTTAATTCAATATTTTTTTCTTAATTTGTGTAAGAGGATTCCTTGAAAAATGGTCATAAGATTACTTTGAGTGTCGCGGTTACTAATTTAGTTCAATTTCTGTTTGTATGAATGCAATAGATAAATTTTTATCTTCCAGAACATGGCATCACACTTTATAAAAAACTTGGCGATTCCTTAGTCTGATGTAAGAAGGTCAAATATCGGAAGATAGTTCCTCTCTCTCCTTCCCCTGTCCCTGTCTGTTTAGACTGAAATATTATTATTAGAATTATTTTGCGTGTATTAATTACACGTTAATAAAAAGATTTAACTTGATTTAGTAGCTTCCTCCAGATGAGATATATTTTTCCGACTCTTCCCCTCCCTCTTTTTCAGTTAGAACAAACTGCGAAATACCACTTTTTTGAAAAATTCATCCATTCACCAAATACTCTTTTGTAATTAGGACATGCTTATAGACATGGAGCATATTTTTAAAAATGCCTTCAATCATGCGATTCTTTCTGAAATAATCCCTTACCTAAAATAAGCGCTTCTTCTCATATTTTGCCCCATTCGCCTCGAGAAAATATTACTGAAAAATCTTAATGAAAAATTTCCAATTCTAAAAAGGATCTCAAATACAAGTTGAAGGGAAAAAAATACCTCAAATTAAAATATCTTGGGAAATCTTTTTCAATCCTATAAGATTAGCAGATGTAAGTTGAGATATTTTAACGGCAGCGTTGCACATCCGGAGCAAAATATATTGGCCCATGGGGGGATCGAACCCACGACCTTCGCGTTATTAGCACGACGCTCTAACCAACTGAGCTAATGGGCCGCACAACGTCTGTTGAAGGAAAAGATTAGAAAGCAAGTTTCGCCCGTTAGGTTGGGTGAAACTGATGTTTCTTTAGTATGAGAATATGCGTATTGGCAATACGGAATTGCATTATACTGGCATAGGATCTCGCGCCTGATTTCAAACGCAAATTTACACATCTGACGGTATCAACATTTCTGAAGGTGAAGGATGGGAACTGGGGAAGGTTGCATTGGCCGGGAGTCGAACCCGGGCCGCTTGCGTGGTTCACATGAAATATAAATGTGAACAGGGCCGGCCTTAGGATATGCGGGGCACAATTGGAAACAATTTTGGATAACCCCGATTTGTTTAAGTTTTGAGAAATAAATCATAATAAATAAATAAACAATGTGAATTTTGATAAATTAATATTATTTATTGTTAGAAATTTTTGAAAATAATTTTTATAATGTTTAATTCTAAAAGATGTTAAGTAAACGCAGTATTTATGATTTCTCTCTAAATAATCTAAAAGAAAACGTAATACAGAATTATGTTGACTGAGAATAATTATATTCTTAATTATTTCACAAATCTACTTTAGTGTGTCTCAACACTTCACGAGCTTCAGCTGGCTGTCTTCAAAAACTGCAAATATCTTGGGACAATCAAAAGCTGTCGCGGTTTTGTAAATTTGCTGCATGCCTCTGTTTAACAGAAAGGAAACGAAAATACCCAATCCTCTCTACAGAACGAGGGCATTTAAGGTATCCGACTGTGTTCGGAGACATTTTTTTGAAAAATAACTTATGTATATTTTTTAATGTTATTTTTCAACTGCATATGTTTTAAAACTATGAAAATATTGTAAAATTAGGCTTTCAAAATAATATTTTTTTAAAATACTTAGAAATTTGAAGAAAAATGACTAAAGTATTTGCCTTACGCTAACAGCCATAGAAAAAATCATATTCTAAATATACATAAATCCTTGCAGGAGTACATTTTTATGACAGTTATCTGTGTTATGCTCTAAAATATATCTTGTACTTTAAAATAGCTTTGAGATATAACTGAACATAGTTACTAAACTGGTAATTTTTCATAAAAAATGCTTTTCGTTTATATTTAAACACTTAAAAATAATACTTGATTTTAAAATTGACCTTAGTTTTTAGAGGAAAACATCAAGCGTATTACAGAAAACAATCTCAGAAAATTTCATATCAATACTTGAATAACTTTTTAAGAAATCATTGTTACGGTCGACAGTTTTCCTCAAAAATATCATTTCTCAGAAAACACATTTAAAGTTTTCATGCAACTTAAAATAACACTTACAGTTCGGTAATAAAACAGCTGTAACTCCATTTGTAATTCACATAGAGTAAAAAGTGAGACAGTTTTAGAAAGCTGGTTAAACAGGCTACAAAATTAAGTCATACTTTTTTTTTTTTGATAATTTCATCAAAAACGACGATTTTAAACCAGTCTGATACCTTAATTTAGGGCTGGAGAGTGAATGTCAGTGCAACGCCTGTTTCTCTCCATGTAAAAGCGGTATCCTTTGTAAGCAAATCAATACTTCTTACCCTTTTATTACAATTTTATTTTTATATTTCAGTAGGGAAAGTTGGCCACGACTGTTGACTTCTGAAACAGTGTCAGCCAGATGTAAGAGAAAATGTTGACAACATTGGTTTGCAATCGAATTTAAAAACATAAATTCGAAAATTCCTAGGGATATTGTTACGAAATCAAAACGATACCTAATTTTAATTTGAATAAGTTTGAGTACATTCTTTCTTCCCTATTTGGAGCAATTGATCCAATCGGCTAAAGGCCGACCCTAAATGTGAAAATTTAATCTCTATGTACATATGAAAGAGAGTTCATGTGTACAGGAATGGCGCTAGAGTTTGCCCGACGGGGGGGGGGGGGGTTTTCCTGGCCCCGGGGGCACGATCTTCCGGACAGGGGAGACGAGTGTAATGAAATTGGTCTCAAATTTTCGCCAGA
>BGPR01012086.1:0-22469 GCA_013235015.1 Araneus ventricosus
AGCAACACCCTATTAAAGTAAATTATTCCTCACTTTACAACAAAGATTTTTTTTTAGGCCAGGCAATCAACAGTCTATAATATATAAATTTCCATTTTAAAAAGTTTTGGCATAAGAAAAAGGTAAGCTTGTTCTCTTGCATAAGAATGGTAGGTTTTAAAAAGGTTTTTAACAATTCAAAAAAAAAAAAATGTTTTTTATGGAGCAAAATCTGAAAATTGTAAGAATACATTCAATAAACTATCATTTAAAATATATAAAAAAATATAACATTTATAAAAAAATACTTACAAATCGAAATACTTAAAATGTATCCTATTGTTAACAATATAAGAAATTTTATTTATGAATAGAAGATCATTTTTACATTTTAGTCTTTATTTATTTTAGTATAAATGAATTTCATGTAAAAATAATATTTGTTGTTAAATTATGATTTTTATAATGAAGTATCTATGTCATTTTCCTAATACAATAGAAATTATAAACTATTTATAAAGTAATATGGACATACTTGCATGGCACGAATAATTCCATGATCATGAGGAATAGTATCTGTACCATCAATACTACCAGCTTTAAGAGGATCATAAGTACGAGGAACAGGTTCCCATGAATGGGATGTCATATTCAAATTCCTGAAAAAAGAAATAATAATATTAAGTCATTTAAAAAAAACAAGCTGATCATAAGATTTAATTGTCAGTTACTGCTCTAGATTTATAAACTTACAAATGCTATATATCCATAAACACTTTTCTTTGATCTGCTAGAGGATTTCTAAAACTTTTCCCACTATCAATTGTATTTCAGCTTCAGAAATATTTTGAAACCCCATTTTATGATTAAAAATATTTTTGCAACCACAGGTGTGCAAGTGTATAAGCAGGAAAACCAGACAGAAAATCCATGATAAATTAGTGACAAAACTAAACAAAATTTAGTTAAATGGATCTTTTAACAAAATTTTAGTGAAATGTTTTCAATTAAAATGGCTTTCTAATATAGACGATATTGACAGGGACACATGCTGTGAATATTTTGACTGCTCCATTGTTCGTGGCCACAAAAGAAGTGAGTATTGGTGTCAGGAGTCATAATTTAAAAATGCAAGGCCTAATGCATCTTATTTTCTTTTATAAATCTTTGTTGTTTCTTTCCTCTTATGGATCCTTCATAGTGATAATTTTATCCAAAAATCATAAACATGTTGGGTTGTTGTATTATTTCTTTTTTCATGATTTTTAATAAATCTTCACAATTAATTCACTGCTTTTTGTTTTTAATTGATTACCACATATAGCTTCATTTTAAGATAGAAAATATGAATTTTTAAGTCAAAAAGGTACTTTTCCGTTAGCCGGGCGCAAGCGAAAAATTACCAAATAATGTAGAATTCCGCCAAATTTTGGCGAAATTTGCGCCTGCCGACTTGGCTCGCAATTGGCGACATCATTTTAGCCGGGCGCAAGTGAAAAATCGCCAAATAATGTAGAATTCCGCCAAATTTTGGCGACATTTGTGCCCACCAACTTGGCTCGCAATTGGCGACATTTGTGCCTGGCGACTTGGCTTGCGTTTGGTTCACAATTGGCGACATTTGCACCCGACTCACGGAAAAGTACCATCAAAGATTATTTATGCTATTCTCACATAACTCTATTAGAATAATAATTAATACATAACTAAATTACTAAGTTATACGTATCTAACACACTTTATTTAAAGAGATTTCATAGAATAATTTACTTTTCATTTAATATAAACAATAATTTAATAACTAAATTAAAAACTCTTTAATATCTAACAATTTCTTTATTAATAACTAGCTGATATACCCGGCGTTGCTCGGGATAAAAATATTTTCAAGTCCAAGTACTTTTAACACTTTCAATTTAATAAAAGAGTTTTTCGCATAAGCGTCTTTTGTTGATTTTCGTTAATCCGATGACCCTTTTTGAGCAGCAGTGAAATACCCTTCTTCTTTTTCTCTCCTTCTCCTAGTTTGAAAACCTGGAAGACCCAGTCCTTCTCAACCATTTTCCTCTCCCCATCATTGCTCGCAACAGAAACTTCTTCATATCTTGGATTTTATGACTATTATCCAAAACTACAATTATCTTATCTTTAGTGTTTGTCACTGACTGGAAAACTATTCATTTTCTCCTTAGCGCCTCTCCCTCTGGAAGGAAGTAGGTTCAAGATCTTGGATTTTACACTCATTATGATCATTAAAAATTTGTAAATTTAAATGAAACATCACAGAAAGAGAGTAATTAACATCACTAAATTGTAAAACATTGAAAGAGGTATATGCTCAATAAAAAAAGCAAATAAAATTTCTGCCTTCTGTTAACATTCAAAGACAAATATTTTTATCATAATCTCACAATGGTAAAAATAGAATGAAGGATTTGATAAAATGATCAATTGGTTTGAATTTAATTACAATAACAGAAAGCATTTTAAATTGTCTGAAATAATTTGTTAATGTTTATTAACCCTCTGAGCACCCAATTATTTAACTTCTAGCTGTCAGGTTAAAAAGCTTAGTTTTAAAGTAAATGAATTGATTTTTTTGTATTTAATATATCTCTGAAATCTGAGGAAAACTTTATCCATGATTTTTTAAAAGAAAAATGCATATAAATAGACTATCTGCTTTTCTGAACATGAAAACGAAAAATGTTGTTTCACTCAGAGGTTAAATTAAAAAAATGCAGATATTTAAATTGAAATCTTTACAAAGATAATTTTCTGTCCTAAAGATAGTATGTAAATAATCTATGTGCAATATTTTTCTGAAATTATTATGCGAAAAACTGAGATAAAAAGTTAAAATTGGCTTGATTTTTGTTATTTAATTAAATATCTTAGGAAGAAATTTTTTGAAAGTTTGAAAAAGTAGAATTAATTAAGAACGGACCCCAGAATGGCATGTGCAAAGTTTATGCTCAAGACTATTCAACGCTTTAGAGTCTTGCGATAGTAGACCATTCAAACATCTTTTTTTTCCCTCCCTTTCTCCTCTTTCTAAGATAGGAACCAGACTAAGTAACCATTAGCTTACACAAACTCATTAGATCAGTTAAAATTTGTGAAAATTAAACATACATCAAGAGAATAATTCACTAACGCTCATTGGATACCATGTAACTGTATTATAAGGTTAAATGCTACTTACTACAAACCGGAGTGAAAAGTCTACTTTGTTGTTTATGCTCAAAAGAAAAATATTTTCTTGTATTAAATTTAACACTGGCAAAAAGCCCATCAAACAGTAAATTCACTTGAATTTATTTCTATAAGAATAAAAAGTATTATTAGAAATTATGTTAAAAATATATTTTAAAAAGTTAGTAACAATCAGAAAAGACACTTTATCGCGAATGAAATTAATATTATAAAAGATAATTTTCTGCTCTTTAAGATGGCAAAAAAAAAAAAAAATTGTTGTCTAGTAAATATTTCAAAAGTTATTGGCAAAAAAACGTCTAAGCATTAGGGCTGAAGGCCAATTTAGTATTTAAGTAAATATCTTAAGAACTAATTAACTTGAAAGTTGAAAATAGCAACCATTGACCTTAGAAATGAAATGTCACAGTACCATGTTGCTACCGTTCACTGTTTAGGAGGAGTTCTTGTGACCGACAGATACACGTATTTTCTGCTTTAGATTATAGATCAGGACCTCAACAAGGGCACCCATATGATAGTTTATGGAGGGGGGCTAGACCTGGGGGTATGGAGTTATTTTAATATTTTGGAAGACGAATGACGACTTGTAAGTAGCCATGAAAAAGTTCCAGTTCTGACCCTGTTGAAAACTTTGTCCTGTTACTAAAATACTAGGCCATGTTACTCATACTCTATAAAAAAAGAATATCAGGTTATTTTAACTACTTTATTGAAACCAGTGAATATTTAGCAACACAAATGCAGGAGCAAAGTCCTTATACTTTAATACAGAAAACAAACTAAAAATGTACACCTCATAAGATTGTACACTGGTATTGATATAAAAAGCAAACTGTAAGGTAAATTATTATGCATAGGTTAGTTTATGGATTTGACACTAATATTTATCTGAAAAAGCACATTTTAAATTTCTTTTCTTCCTGCTGAACAAGTCAATCACTTTGTCCCAGAAACCAGGGGTTTTAGCTCTTTTCTGCGGAGGACAAAAAAAAAAAAAAAATTGTCCTCCAAATTTAAAACTTCAACTTCCATTTTATGTTCTAGGCCTTCCTGAACATTAATTCTTTTTCGACTTTTAAATCATTTTCTTGAAAGAAAAACACATGGCTACACTATATTTTTTCCTTTCCCTGACAGCTAGGGAAGGGTGTGGTCCCACCTTGCTCCTGGGCATGGGCACCGATGGACCTCAACTTTCTTAGAAAAGATGAAACTAAACACATACCATGTTTAGTTTTGTCTTTGAATGAAGATAATTGAGCATGCATTTTGGAATACTTCTTTCCAAAAACAGATTTTACCTAAAATTTGACACAGATCTGCAATTTAGGTGATAAAATGTACCAAATTTGATTAATCTATCACTTTCTAATTTTGAGTTATCATGTTCATATGCACATTGACAGATATAATTCTAAAAATGGTTTTTCTACCAACACAGGAAGGTCTCAAATGTGAAGATTCATCAAATATCAAATATAATACTTTCCCTTTGAAAACATTGTATACAAGAAAGTAAAAAATTTTAGTACACAAATAGCATTTTAGTAGAGAACAAATTATAAACCTGCAATGAGATGCATTAATATTTAGGTACTTTCTTTTTGAAGAAGCCATTGCAGACCTTCGGATTCCGCCAAGCTTGTAAGTTCAGTATTCTAGGGAAGTTAATATGTTCCGGCTCCAATGACTAGCAAAGCCGTAGTATGTTTTTAAGTTTAAAAAATCTTCCCGGTTCTCATCTAGCTTTATTCACAAAAAAACAAGTAATATTTTTCAAAAACCAATTTGAATTTAAGAACAAAAGCAACAAGTAAATATGCAAGCAAAAAAAGTGGCACGACTACAGGACTGCACAATTTTATAGAGCTGCAAACGTTTTTAGCAAGATTTTACTACCATCTTGGTGATATATCTCGGTTGCTTGGTGATTCAACCTTGGTGGTGGCTTTAACAAGGAAGTACCAATATTTAGCATAAAATGTACTTTAAAGAAATTTGGTATCCTAACCATAGTCTTAAATATAAAAAAAATATATGAAAAACATTTAAAAGAATTTTAAACACTTTATATAATAATTATTTAAAGACTTTTTCTAATTTTTTTTACATTTTCACAACTTATAAATTTTCCTTGAGGATCAATAAAAATCAAAACAATAAATGACATAAGAATAAGGCACAATGTATCAAAAATATAATATGAAATTATAAGAAAGTGCAACATTAAAATTTAAAACATAGGTTGATGATTTGGATAAGAATGAACAGAACCAAAAATAGAAAATCTTAACCTTTAACCTTTAGGGAGTTACAAATAAATATAAAAAGCTTCAGGAAAACAATGGAATAAATTCTTACAAGAAAATATATCCATTTTAGAGCAAATGAAAAGCCAAAATTAAGTAGCATAATCTTAACTAACTCAACTAGTGTGCATAAATAATCCACAGAAATTGCACATCTAAGAAGACCTGGGAATCAACGAGAATAAATATTTAATTTTGTACAAAAAAAATTTTGTTTGCTTATTACATTTGAGGTAGCACAATTTTACAGCTTGTGGATCTGAAAAGAGATTACAACATTCTTACCCTTTAATCACTTCTTTACTAATTATTTCAACAAAATTTTTACAGCTACGTCAAACTAGCCACAAATTTCATGCATAATTGATTTTCTTACAATTATAAATATCAGATAACCAGTTTTTAATCAATAGAAACAATGATTAGGCATACCATTTACAAAAATTATATTCATGAATACTAATTAGTTAAAAACATAATTAAAAAGAATACAGAAAATAGCAATTTCAGAATTTTTTCTTCTTGACAACTTCTCAAAGCATTAGCGTTAAATTGCAGAGTTAACCAAAAAAAACTGCATATCACTTTAATTATTTCATTAAAAATTGACTTCGAACTAAACAGTCCAAAGCAATCAAATGGGGATTTTAAAATTTTGTCATATCGTAAATAAAGGAATATCACAAATTATTTTTAGCAGACCACATTTAGACCTACTGTATTTCCGGCAGATTACTTGTGAATTTACTACTCTATTGTTCCAGAAGACAATATTATAGTTCCAAAACTAAAATTTCTTTGAAAAACAAGAGGACGAGGTTTGCAGAAGTACAAGTAACCGGTTGGCTTTGCCTCTAATAATGTTTGTTTATGTTTTCTGAATGTGCGACTTTCGCAAATCGTCAGCAGCAAAGAATTAAAATAACTTTTTAACAAAAATAATAATATATTGTTTATTTTATAAAGATGCACTCATTCATTTGATTTTATATTTTCGCTTACTTCATTTTATGTTTTCGAGATTTTACAAAGTGAAAATGTGTGAAAAATATTGCCAACTTATTTCACATTGAGCTTTCTTTGAATTTTGGCAACATCAATACTGTGTTTGTTGATGTTACTCGCAATATCGTGGTAAGAAGATGAGTGGAATTTTTTCCCAACTTTTGCAGCCAGTTAAACTATTAACGCCATTAAATGGATTTAGAACTTTCAGCTGCACAGCAAGTTTAAACCACATCGTCAAACTAACAAGGCTGCGAGTCGTTGACAACAGTAACCTTGGAAAACAAGCCATGCTGGACGGTAAACCACCTCGTTGCATACATGTTTACAAGAAGACCGGTATTGGTACTATAGGAGATAAAGTATTGGTTGCTATTAAAGGACTGAAAAGGAAAGCATTGATTGTTGGCGTGAAAGGAAAGAAACAGGATGCCTTTGTCCCACGATTTGACTCTAATAATATTGTGTTGCTTGATGATCATGGAAATCCTGCAGGTACCAGAGTTTTAGTGCCTATTCCTTCTCGATTAAGGGGTCGTGGCGAATTCTCAAAAATCATAGCCATCAGTTCAAGATTTGTCTAAAAGATTATAGCACGTTATTGTGTATATGCATTAGTTTAAAATATTCACTTTTTGTTCACTATTACAATGCTGGAAAATGATTTTGTGAATAAAGTATTGTATAAGTAATTATAGTGTGTATATCTAACTTTTCAGATAAATTTCTAAAAACATTTCACTGTAATTTTCTTTTTTTTTCATTTATTTCCTCTTCAACCTGAGTTGTTGACACCTAATATGCACTGTACTATGTCTTGAATTTCTAGGTTATAACCCAAAATTTGTGTAGTAAAAGTGTTTGAAGCATATGTTGGACAAGGAATTTCTTTGTTTCAAAATTATTCATAAAAATTAATGCAATTGCCATTGAGTTCTATATCATTGTTGAAACAATTCTTCTCGCAGGATAAATAGAACCTGGTGGTAGAATATCGGCTTTGGGGCCAGAAGGTAGCTGTTTTGAAACTAAATTCCTTCAAGGATCTGTTGTGGACACTTGCCATAGCATATTAAATCTGCAGATTTAAAACTGGGTGTACCCTAAGAGCCTGAAGGACTCCTGACTCGGATGTTTTATTAAGTTACAAGCTGATAAACATGTCATAACTGTAGATGTAAATTTTTATCAGTCATTTTAATACTAAAGCTGTCTATGTGGGTCATGATTTTTATCCCACCATTTTAATTTCTATTATGTGTATATATCTACACTGACACATAATAAAATCCTTCAAAAATGAACAAGTTTAGTGCTAAGAATGTGTCATCTAAAAGAGAAAAAAAATATAAATCCATTTTATGGGGGAAAACCATAAAGTCAAGATATATATATGAATAAGACAGTCACTAAAGCAATGCTAAATAAATACAGTAGCACACTATATTATATGTAGTTTTAATAATTATAAGATTTATATATATTGATTTATTGATATAAAATTTGGTAATTTATAGTATTACTATTAAAATATTATTTTATTACTATATAAATACTATTTATAGTTATTGAGCGCTACTTTTATTTATTTTACTACTGTGAATTAGAGCATCACATCTGTCTAACTAGAACATTGGAACTTTTCTTGGTAATATATTTATTGTTTTCACTTTCTAAACCACTTTGAATTGATAGATATCAGATAATAAATTAAGCATTCTGAGTATATAAAATTGAAATTTATCCAAATTGGAAGATGAATGGTACTAAAAATACCTTAAATAAGAAATAATACAAATTTATTAGTATTTCACCATTTTTATGAGAAAAAGGAAGATATCTATATATCTGAGATAAAAAGGCTATGGGGATTAAATTCCTGCTACATATTGTTACTACCAAAGACATTTATTACGTGGTTTTCCTCTGTTAGATAGCTCCAGCCTGAAATTTCAGCAAATTTTTCCAAAACCAATTATTGTAACCAAATAATTGTAATCTGTAATAATTATTGCAATATTGAAGTTATGCTTCAACTACAAATACACCCAGACAAAAAGTTATCTTGATTAACACATTTAATATTACAGTAGAACCCTGCTAATCCGAAATTCCGGTTAATCCAAACTGATTTTATTTTCTAGAATTATATGTAATTGAAAAGATTTAAATATACGTACTAAAAACAAAGTACTTTTTCAGCATGCATAATTTTGTACACATTGAAGATACTAATGCAATATGCCGTAAGATAAGGTCACTTCACACAGAAGCACATCCATTATTCTAATGAAAAGGGGAGACATATTCTCTTTCTATTGCTTTTAAATAAAAGAATTCCAGAGATAGTAGTATCGAGTACTTATAACTTACATTTCTTAACTCACATCTTTTTCTTTTCTATTTTTATCAGAATTTTTTGTAATCCGAACAGGCTTTGGTCCCAATTGGTTCGGATTAGCAGGGTTCTACTGTATTATATAACTGGAACTAGTTTATAGATATCTAGGGCAAGGTAGTAGGAAGAGTCATCAATTTAGATTCACTTAATAGTTCAGTGAACTTGACTCCCCAGCATCTAGATTGGATTTGATTTGTTGGCTTTTTTTGGTGCAGAAGCCATATTTTGTTATATTGCACCAAGTGCATGGTTAAAATTATGATTTCATGTTATCAGAAGAACTTGCAAATTCTAAATTCATTTACTCTTGCTCCAGTTGTTTATCTTCAAAAATGTTATTGGCGTAAAAACATTAAAAATCAAATCAAATGAAGGGTGATTAAAATGTGTAAAATAGTAATAATAATGTTGGCTTGATCACTAGAAAACTAACTAAGTATGTGATTAGGTTATTAGCTGATCATACTCTGCAACTAACAGTATACCACTGGTTAAAGGGTCACCATGCATGGGCACCTGATCATAATCTACGACTAACAGTGTACCACTGGCTAAAGGGTCATCATGTATGGACACCTGGGTTATTTAGCTATCCATGAGATGCTAGAAGCAAAGAGAGCTACCACAACTTCTCCTGGGAAAACTCCTTGTTTGCTGTCGAGGGAAGAAGACAAAGCAGATGAAGATATGGGTAAAAATGAAGGGAAACCTAATCAATAAGATATCTTGAGGTTGTGATGCCTCCCTAAAGTTGTCTTCAATTTGGATAGCAGATTAAAGAAATCTTTAAGAATCCCTGCTTATAAGCATACTATCATAATGAGCTTTCCTGTTAATTTTTATAATGGACATGGTCATCAAAAATCCTCCCTCAGTGAAGATAGTCACTTTACAGCTTCCTCTCGGGAAGATAATTGATATTCCATCCCACAATGAATTCAAAACGTAGATGCCTCAGAATGAGAAGAAATGTGATCACTTTCTGCCTGTTTTTTGCTATCTAAAGATATCCCATTCATATGTTCTTTATGTGATTAGCAGGGTAGTGAAACACTAATAACTAGTGATGTAGGGTGGGGCCAGTGGGTAGGTAAATATTTTTTTAGGTATTTACCCCAAAACTGGGTATTTTGCAAAAGAAAAAAAGGATTTGCAAATGATGATTTAAAATCAAACATAAAAGTTATAAATTCCAAAATCTGAGTATTTTATAAGAAAATAAATAAAATTTGAAAATGGTGATTAGAAATGGAACAACAATTTTTAAGTACCAAAAAACTGAGTATTTTGAAAAAAAAAAGTATTTGCGCATGGTGATGCAAAATGAAACATAAAATTTGTTTCATTTTGAATCTGTTTAAGTTATACAGGTAGCAACAGTGAAGCTTTTGATTCATAATTTTCTCACAATGCCATGCTACAAGTCTGTCATTCTTGTTTTAATTTAATAAAGATTTTATGCAAGATCCATGATATAATATTGCGTTGTTTTTTCTGATTAAATTTTTTAGTTTTTATACAATTTTAAAAGTTGTAACAGGTTCATATGTTCCTAGGGTTTTTTTTTTCTTTCCTTACGCTCAATCCTCCAGGGAGGCGGGCACAGCGAGTACACGGATGATAAGTAAGCGGGTTTTTCGCTTCCCTGGTGGGTAAATTATTGTGGGACTTGGATCCTCCTTCAGTGATATTACATACCTCTTACGGGAGGGATTGGGCTTTGGTTGATGATGATTACCCAGATAGCAATTTTAGTTTGCAGCAATCGCTCTGCAAGCTTGCAACAAATTTGACATGACAAGAGTGCAAGCTTGAAACAAATTTGCAGCATGTTAATGCAAATGAGATAGTCACCACGTGCCAAATTTGCCACTAGCTTGTCATGTCAAACTCATTGCAAACTGTAGTAAAAACAGGGTACGGATGCAACTTCGGATTAGGACCTGCGACCTACGACGCTTTAACCACTCGGCCAGCTAGACTCTGAGAAAAAATAGATTGTTCTAATACACATCTTCATCTATGCAATTCATTTTAAACTGTTTTCTTGATTTCATTAATTTTTTAAATTTTGAG
Source organism: Araneus ventricosus (assembly GCA_013235015.1). Classification (NCBI taxonomy): domain Eukaryota; kingdom Metazoa; phylum Arthropoda; class Arachnida; order Araneae; family Araneidae; genus Araneus; species Araneus ventricosus. Next base: position 10,990 of record BGPR01012086.1, read on the forward strand.
TTGAGAATATGATTTGAAGTCAAAGAGAGAACGATTTTCGCTAATAACTACGTTTTGCTAGTAGAATAAATTATGAAATTAGAGTTCAAAAGTAATTACTTTTTAAATGGGACAAAATGTAAGTTATTATTTTTCAACAAACATTGACTATTTTTTAGGTTTAATTTTGTTTATAAACATTAAAATTTCAATATTAATAAAAGGGTAATATAGTTTTCTTCAAAGTGCGAGTTGTATATTTAGTAAAAAGATGGAAAATGTTTCAAAATTATTTTTTATAAAAAAGTTAGTTTTTTCACAAATTATCATTGATGTATTGAATTAATAAAAAAGGAAGGTCAGGAGGTGCTATTCAAAATTAAATGTTTTTTTTTAAAACAGAGACAAAGATTATCTCATAAAAGTATCATTCCTTGGTGGCAAACTTGTTTTGCAATCGTGAAAGCGAAATTCGTCATGACATCCTCACAACAAACTTGTTTTGCAATCGTGGTGCGAAATTCGTCATGACATCCTCACAACAAACTTGTTTTGCAATCGTGGTGCGAAATTCGTCATGACATCCTCATAACAAACTTGTTTTGCAAGTGAGGGTGGCGATTCTGCCTCGTTAATTTGCAGCAGTTTCGCTACAACATCGAAGCTTCAAATTTGCCATGACAAGATAATATCAAGTAAAAATCCAACTTGCTGCAAATATGCATGCTATCTGGGTACTGCAACATCTCGAGGTATTGCAACAGCTATCATTCAGATGACCCGGATGGCTAAGGCACGGTGGGGGTGATCCAATTTTCTGGTTACTTTACACTCAATATAATATGTATATATATATAGCAATATGTTATTACACACGAGTCATGTATTTTATATGAATAGAGTTAATTGAAAAATAAATACCCTTTTTGAGTATTTACCCTTAAAAATAAATACCCAGGTGTTTTACATCACTACTAATGATTCACGTGCATCATAATTTTCCTGTTAATTAGGAATTCCTTTATTTTCATTCCAGAACCATATTTACTTTGAATTCTTTAACTAATTTTTTTTAAAACTTAAGATATATTTTATATTTTTTCGATATTACATTTTTCAAAACCTTAAAAAAAAGCATTTTAGATAGCTTTTGTTTGCAATAATATAAAAATATCCTCAGCAATTCTTATAAAGCCAAAGATTTTTTAATTACAAATAAATTAGTTTCCAATATGAAATTGCTGCTGGATTTTTTCTCTTTGAACATCTACAAGCCTTTCAGACCACCAAAAATCTTTCAAAATAACGAGTTTATTTTTATCATATTAATATGAGATGAAAGAATACCTACTCATCATCCTGAAACATAGAGAATTTAAAGTTAATGTATAAAAAAGAACCTTCCATATTTGTTTAACGCTGTTTCATTAGCCTGTTAACTTAATTTCGCTTTCGTTATAAAATGCTTTTCTAATTTTTTTTTCTTTTATGACAAAATTACATAATTTTGTCATTGTTACATGGGATAGTTCTAGTTATGTATTCTAATGTAAATAACGATCATTTATTGGAAGCAAACATTTTTTTTTTTTTTTTCTCCTTTAAAAAAAACCGTCTGCAGCTAAGCTATTCACCGCTTTGAGAAGAAACATTTTTCTAACAGATGAGTGTTACTGCCATTTAATTTGCTCTAAATATTACCTTCCAAATTTCATAATTTTTTTCCCGACTGGAAGACAGGGAAAAATGAAGAAATTCATGACATTCAGTCTTGGAATGAATTCTTTTGGGACCCTTTGGCACTGTAAGTTTTGGGGCCATCCCAAACCCGATATTTTTCAGTGATTTTAATGTAATATCTATAGAAACAGTTTTTACATAATTAATATTGCAACAAACTGAAACAAAATATTTAATAACAGGTCACCTTCAAGGGAGTTAATTTCAGTATCTTGCATTAAAAAATTTAAGTTTAAAAGTAATTTTAAACAAATTATGAAAAAAAAATTATTTTCAAAAATTTAACAAATTCTAATAATAACACAAAGTTTACCAGGGCTATAAATATATTGACTTAAGAGTCAGTCAGCCAACTGCAAAAAAAGGGCCATACTGAGATGCAAATTGAATTTGAAAACATAAAAAATAAAATCCGAAGTATAATGTTCTGTAATTTAAACAGTACTTGATTTCAATATGTTTCAGTACATAGCCCTTATTAATTAAATGAAAACACAAAATTAGGTTACCTTAAAATACTGCAAAAAAATCTCAAGGTGCTCAAAAGTTGTGGGAGCCCCTAGGCCTTGCCTATTTGATATTCCAGCTTTAATGACCCTATACATAATTTGGTCTTTATTAGTCGGAAATCTTTCTTGTAAAGCTTCCAATAAGATAATTTACTATATATGAAATAAACTGAAAAAAGATTTATAAAGTGTTTCTGATATTTATGTATTTTAGTAAAATGGGAAAGGTGGGGTGGAGATCTTCTAAAAAATATTTCACAAACACTGAGCATAAAAGGGTTGGCAAAATAAATTGAAACTGTTCATTCAACCTGTCATTTTTAATAGCTTCTTTGGACAGTTATTTCTAATAAACAATAGCTATTACAGTGACTAGTCAGGTTGATGGTATGAGAAAAGTTACACAGAATATAATTACACCCAGTTAAATAGTCCCGACTATGATTCTTTTTCTAATTTATTAATGCAATTGAACAGAATAGTGTTTCAAACGCCAAAAATAAATTAAATATACTGTTGTAATAAAACTGTATATTTAATATGAAAGCAAATTAGTTTCTTGAAGCTACAACTATAGCCCGAGATACATAGAAACATGCATTATGCAATTGATTGGGATGTTGCTCATAAATTCCTACATACTGTCAACTTATACCATAATTATTTCAACTAAGAATTATATCTAAATTGAATACCATGTTATTCTGTAGTTTCACTGAAATGAAATCTAATCTGTATACTATTTCTCAGTATTTGATGATAGCCATCTTTACAAAGGGGCCCTGATGCAAAAAATCTTTGAGACCTTAAAATATTTTTTCAATGACAAAAATAAAAGGATTCAAAATAAACATATTTGATGAAAAATGTATTTCCTTAAATATGTGATCTTTTGTTTGTTATTAAATTTATCATATTTGAAGGTCATCAGAGGCTTGACGATTATGCTTTTGTAGCATCCTATTACAATAGCATTATCTTCCCTTTTTATGTTTAGATTTTAGAAAAGAGATAACTGCTTCCAATATTTGATGGGATTGCACGCTCTTTAGAGTGGACTGGACTTGTGGTATTGGAATTTCTATTATAGGTTCACCAGAAACTTTTGCGAATGCTGCTATACCAAATGTATTAGATAATTTTTCGTTTCTAAAAATGTTAAAGAAAAAAAATGAAAAGTGAACATTTTAATGGTCAGCTCTTAATGGTCTCTGGGACCCAGACACAATGCATCTGCTGCCTGTCCCCGATAGCAAGCCCTGGTGGTTAGCAAGTGCACACAGGGAAATGATTTAAAATCTATAATAACTATTGTAAGTAAAATTCCCTTTTTTTTTTCTTCCTTTGTGTGCAAATATCAAAGGCTTTTAAAAATATCTTTTTCTTTGTGCAAACATTTATTAAAATACTTCTTGTCAATTAAATAACGATAAAAAGATCAAATTGTTACATTCAAACTGCTTTAATTCAGAAATATATTGAGTATTTCTGTTACTGAAGGTAAACTCAAAAAATTTTCTATTTCCAATTTCTTAAATACTTATTTAAAGCCATATATTCTGCAGGGTAATCTTGAGTTTATATTTCTGTCCTAGCTCATGCATAAAACATTTTCATTTGAAGTATTTTTTTAACATTCCTTGAACAATGCATTCATTTTCTAAACCTCTCGCCAAAACAAATATAATAACCACGTCAATAAACCAGCCTAATTATGTAAGAGCAATTCAACATTTACTTTTTGGAATTATTATCCAAAATGAAAATGAATAATGCTGTATCCAATAATTCTTGTCCAAGAAAAATATGATCTAAACACAGTGAATTGCTTTATTTAAATTAGACTTAAAAAGTTCAATGGTTGTATTAAATTTTGAATTTAGTAAAAAAAACATTTTTCTTCCTTTATCAAGAGAGCATAACTTTTTTTCCTTTCTATGCAATTAACTTCTATCATCGTTATACTCTTGCACATGAAACTGAAAAATTTAGGAATGTTAATGACAACCTACATCAATTTATTAAAGTTGCTTGATTTCTTTTCATAAATTTTTTCCAAAGAAGTTAAGCAAATCTAATATTTTACATATGAAATTTACATCTGAAAAAGTATTTTGTAAATCAACTCTTATATCATGGATGATCCAAAAATTTTCCAAAAAAATCAGATCAACAATAGACGAGTTCATGCTCTGAAGAGCATTTAATTGTTAAAGTACGAAAACAATTTACAAGATAAAACATTTCACATTTACAACATGGATATAAAATCTGTCACAGACCAAACAGTTCTGTATTCAGCACAACTAAGGAACACTAGCTAAATATACAGACAGCAAAGATCACAGTGAAAAAATATACATTAAGCAGATCCTCAATGAAATATGGCAGCTAATTTTTTGCATTTTCAAAATACCCTGCATTAGATTATCCAACTTCATATTTATGGATAAATTTACAAATTATATATTTAATTTAAGAAAAGATATCTTTATCTTTTTGAATCTTGTAAAAAAAATCATTCATATACTTTTTTTTTGTTCTTAACAAAGCATATATATCTGTAGACTTTGTTTATTAAAATGGAAATATTTTCACGAAATAAAAGAGCAGGAAAATGCACAATTCTTCTACGAGCAGGTAGAACAAACAATCAAATAAGAAGACATCTCTTCTTCTTGAACACATTAGTATGAATTACAAGTCACAATACAATTATTATCCAATGTATACTAGTTGAATAAAGTAACAACAGTTTTGAATCAAGATTGCTTTCAATATCGTATATTGGGTGTAGCAAAAAAAATTATATATCCATAAAAATATATTAATATGCATATTTACAATTCTTACTGCTAGATTTTGCTATGAAACTTAAAATCATTGATAAACTGCAAGTATCCATTGAAAAAAATGTGCCAATATCAAATGAAACAATTATTGACATTTGCGATTTCACTGCTTTGTTTAGACCAGAATGGTCATCAACTTAAAACAGGTGCCAAATAATTTTTTTAAAAACACTCGCATATGCTTTATTTATGAAAGTCCAAAGCATATTGTATGGACACAAGAACAAGCTTTCCATTTTTTTTTTCTTTTGCAACACCCAGTATCAACAGGTGGGCTTCTAGAAGTTGTCATAACAATTATAACCAAGTGTCATGATAACAAATTTAATAACATGTCTTTTTATTAATATAAATGATAAAAACATTTCCATGAAGAGCACATAAAAACAATGCAGAAAAGTGTGTGATTTTTTTAAAATTGTTATTAACCCTTTTGTCCTCAACTTCTGTACACACTTGTAGTGTACTTATGTGCCATATGAGCCAAAAAGATTAGAAATATTAAAATTATGTAGTATTTTTCCAGCATAGAATTATATATATCAAATTATAAATATCAACGTATTTCAGTGAGCTTTTAGTATGTAAATAACCAATCCAGATCATATATATATATCATCTCGTTATATTTTAGAAACTGCCAGTTTTGAAATTTCATCAACTTCTAAATTCAGCTAAAAAATTTGAGGAAAATTTTAATTGCTTCATAATTTTCTTTTTATCTACTCAAACTTGTTTCAAATGTCAGTGAGAAATCAAGCTAAATACAGTGCAGAAATAGTGAAAATCAATTTCTGCATTTATGTATTAAAACCTACTGAAGAACATGTGCTTAATAATTTCCAATTGAAATTGTTTTTTTTTTAAATTACAATCTATAAGTTTCAAATTGTTAACATTTTTTATTCATTTCATATAACTTAAATGAACAACAGTATAATAGTTTCATCTTGATGCAAGTTTAATAGTTGTTACCTTTGATTTCAGATAGACAAAATTACTTTTATATTTTTAACAGATGGTTAAGCTCTGAAAATCATTCTATTTTCCAACTCTCTTATAACTGAACACGAACATCAATGTAATATTCAGCACAATATACAAGTAATCAACATTTATGATATTTCATCCATAGAATACATCAAAGACCACAGACATAGCACCATCATTGATTTTGATATATCAGAAGAAAAGGAATGACAATTACTGGAATTCTGACACATCAAATCTTGATCCAATAATATTTATGAATTCTCATTTAATATAATAGTTGCAGCGAGCATGCAGGAACCCTCTTTGTAGCATTTCTCAGAGCAGAGCATCTTGGCATGCTCACCATACCTTGTTAAAAGGAGAGAGAAACTTGCTGAAACACGCTCCATCTCCTTAAAAGGAGTGCCTTGGCAAACTCACTGCTTCCAATGTGTTAAATGATAAATTTAATTAAAATATTAATAATTAAAATTACATTTAATTATTATTTAAGTTTAAGTGAAATTTTCAGAAAAAATTGAACAAGAATTAATAAGGTACTTTCCTAGTAATATAAAATTGTGCTTAAATTTAAAAAAGAAATCCACAGCAAATGATTTCACAAAATTAAGTGATTAATTTTAAAACAGTTCTCAATTAAAAATATTCAAACAGTGACTCTATTCAAATAAATCGGTGGTAAAAGTAAGTGATCTATTTTGTAACTAAGTAGTAATGAATTCCTCAAGATACAGAAACATCAAATTTATTTAACAAAATATAACATTTTTAATTAGTATTTACAGATATATCATAACAGCTTTAACATCCCTTTCTTCAACATAAAAAATGAATCAAAATGCGTTCTTTGGTAAACATATGATAGGATGTTTCATTCTTTAAGACCTGAAGGCTCGAACCACTCGCACTATAATTTGACGACAAATAGGACAATCATGCAACAACTTCCCACATTGATGACAGGTGACCATATGTCCACAGTCCAGGAAAAGGGAATCAATGGTTGCTTCCATGCAGATTTTACACAGATTCTCATCTGGTATGGTATCTAACAAAAAATAATAATTAGCAGATAATCAACATAAATCTAATCTTACAATATCCCAAACATCTCTGACTATCTTAATAAAATATGCAAACAAAACAAAATTATTTGAATGTAAATTCTGATAATGAAGTGGTGTAACTGCAACTTTTGCTGCCTGAGCAAACTTGCAACCCTTCTTTTACAAGTTACATAGAGCACATAAACCTCAAAATAAAAATAATAAATTCCAAGAAAAAACATTTTATCAGAAATGCAATTCGACATTTGATGCCCTCGATGTTTGCAGCTGAAATGCAAAACAGTTCACCCACCACCAGTCTTTCTTTCATATACTGGTAACTTACCAACAAAAAGAGAAAAAAAGAGAATTATATTGGCTTTTTTTCTTTTATGTACACAATGATTGAGCCAGTGCTGCTGCTCTTCTTACTTATAAAATTGTTTTTTTACATGCCTGATTTTGCCGTCCCCTCTTTAGCTACATCACCGTGGTAACAAAATTTAATAGAGACATGTAAAACAAATTTTCTTATGGTTACATAATATGAAACTTGCTATAAATAATTAATACATAATGGAACTTGATTCAACTGATCAAATTTTAAGTTTGAAAACATCAAGTAAAATGTCTTTTCACATTTATTTTTCACAAATTCAGAACTGACATAAGTAGAAAAATGTTTTTAGCCTTTTTTTTCCCTTTTTGACTTTTCCTGAATTTTGACTATAATTGCTTGTGAATAAAAATTTTCAAAATAAAAATCTAACTTGAATGCTACAAAAAAATATTATAAAATAAATGCAATAAAATAATAAATAAATATTTCTGAAGCCATCATTACCTCTGAAAATTACAATTAATAATAACATTCAATTTGAAAATCTAAATCAAAGATCATCATTGGGGCCGTTCAAATATTCTAAGTTTACAGAAAAGAGAAATAAAGCATTACTTTTATTTTTAGCTGCTTCCTTTAAATCCCACAGCCAACACACCTTCTCTTGTAACTCTGATTTCTCACAGCAGCCACGAAAAGATATAAAATTTCTTGTCAGCAATACTTTCAACTGCATGGTCGTAAGAGAAAAGATATGATTTCTGTCATTAACAGAGTCTAGATTGATAATTTGGTGTTTCTGAAATGAATTTAAAAAAGAAAGTTAAACAAAAATGCCAAATCTTTAAAAAAAATACAAAAACTTAAAAGCTTTATAAAAAAATAAATTATTTCAAAGCATGTTAAGAGTTTTCTAATATGAAAATCCCAAGGGAACCCTTTTCTAATACAATTGAAATACAGAGTAGCTTCAAAGTAATTGCCAAAAAAGATAATTTACAATTCACTAAGTTTTTGTATAAGAATGGAGATAATCAATTTGATATTTTTTTATTACGCTTATAAAAATAAACAATGTATACTTATAAAAGCATTATTGTTAATCTATATGTACTAGTATCAATCAATGCTGAAAAAAATAAAGTAGCAATATTACAAATTTTTCTAGAAAGTTAAAGTTAAATGAATTCTTGCATCCTGAATTCTTATATAAACATTCTGTTAGGCGTACAGACAAGAATGGAGAAACCTGCGCCCTTCTCATTTCAAGTCTTAGCAAATGTAATATCCTCAAATCAAATACAAATGGTACAATAAGATATTATATGATGAAGCTTAGAGTAAGTTACCATAAATGTATTGGTGTTACAAAAGATAGTATGTATATCTTCTGGTACCTCATCCTTGTTCTAAATAAATATTTACACAATTTCCATCTCTAATAAGTAAATTTTGGTGATCATACTAAACTATTGTCATTTACTTTATACATCTATTTGCATATTATTAACCTAACATAACTCAGAACAAAATCATATCATTAGTTGAAAAGAAAAATAAATTTGAAACTAAAGCTGAAACACAAAGGGTTTTTTTAAAAATAATTTATTAGATTAAACTATTACTCGCAAAAAGAAACAAGAGTTTTAGTTTTAAATTACTAAAAAGTATTTTCTCATAAGTTTATGACTGAGCATTAAACAAATGGCATGAGAAATCACTATATATAAATTCATGACTAAGCATTAAACAAATGACATGACACAGCACTATTCATATTCCACACTATCACACACACACACAGTTTAAATTCACTGTAGATAATAGATTACACATCAATATTGGTACACACCAATGCAACAGCATGATAATGTTATCTCAAAATGACTACACTTTTCAAAGAAAAAAAATTAAATACAACACAGTTACAAAAAAATATATAAACAATGTTACTGCAATAAAAAGATATTTTGTTTTAACTAAAAAGTGAACTTCAATGATAATTTGAAAACCATTACATATGAACTTGGAATGGAATCATTTTCAATCAAGGACAAAACTTACAGTTCCATTCTTGATACTCCGTTTATCCTCTTTATCATGACTTGTACTTTCATTTTGTTCCTGAATACCCTCAGCGGATGGAATAGTCTACAAAAATAAAAATTAAATTTGGTACTTGTTTATTAAAGCGGCCACTGAGCTTATTTGGCGACCTGCATATTTCGCCAAGCTCGTAAGTTCAGTGTTCTACAGTTCTGATCATTGATCATTTCCAAACAAATTTGTTTAAAACAGCCATGCTCTTCGCCAGTTTACTTTTTGACGAAGGAATGTTTCGAGTTGAGACGAGAGCTCATTTAGGTATTTAAAAAAAAATGTAGATTCCTAACATTCAATGAGCAAGCGTAGCTACTAGGGCCCTGCTTTGATGAAAGCAAAGCCGCTGGTGTTAAAGTTTAAAAAATTTGCGCGATACCCACTTCAGATGCCACAGGCATCGTATGCACAATTTGTCCTTATGAGATGCCGTAGGCATCGCGTGCGCAAGAGACCAATAAAAAGCTGACTGCAAACCAAAAACAAATGTTGTCACATTGCCAAACTGTCTTCCATCTTGGCGATATATCTCGGATGCTTGGCGATTTAATGTTGGTGGCTGCTATAACATGCAAGTACCGTAAATTTTAACTTTACTTTTATTACCATTTAAGATAAATAAATATAAGTCCATAAAGCAAAATTAATAAGCATAAAGATAAATAAAAATAAGTCCATAAAGCATAATAAAGTGTTTCACATTTATGATAAAAATTACATATGTTAAATCATTTCCTACTTCATAAAATAATGGTTATTATAAATATACAAATATATATACAAATTATATGAAGATTTACTGAAGTTACTAGGAATAAATATAAATAAGATGAATTCTTCCATTTTTACATTTGTCTCTGAAGTTACCTAAATAAAAAAGATCTCCTTGTATTTAATTTTATACATTTATTTTAATTTGAACATTTTAATTATATACATTAATGGCAATGATTTGTCATCTGAAAAAGAGTCTGGAATTCCAAATTATTTTTATTTTTATCTTATAACCTTATTAATCAGTTAAATCTTCCCAACTATACCTGTCAAAATTACTTTCAAGATTCAATCAAGACTAATTTAGAAGGGATCATGTTTGCGCAGAACTAAGAAAAAAAGCAAAAGGAGAATTTTTCTTCAAAATCTTCTAGAAAAAAACTTGCATCCAATTTGGTGAATCAATACATTTTTGAATTAAATATTAGTAACAAAATAAGTTGCAATCCTACACAGCACTTTCCAATACCCAAAACATGCAAGCAACTTAACAAAGATATAATTTAAACACTGAACAACTCCATGCTGTAAAAAGATTTATCACATACAGAATGGGATTATATTCATTTTTTAAACTTATGATAAGAAGATTTTGCAGTCTCTAATGATATAGGCCAGAAAATTAAGATCAAAATATGGACATGCCTCTGATTAATTCGCAGAAAACTGGAAACTGTTTTTATCTCTTTATTTTCTGCTCCAATTTTCAGATGGTGCTTCAGTTAGGGGACCAAAACCCCCCAAATTTTAGACCATTTTTCCGTTCTTTGACTATAACTTGCAAATGACACATTTCTCAGAACTTTTGCCATTGCATAAAATTCTGCATTGACCGACACCTCATTTTTGAAATTAGGTAAAGTACTATAGGCACAATGGGAGTTCCCAAAAATTTTTCAATTTGAGCAGAAGTATGAGGATGGATCTAAAATAAAGTTTACAAGGGTAATAAAAAAATATTTATAAACATTGGGCAAGAAACACCAAAGGGGGTTAAGAGGCATACTTACCGATCACTTTTCCACATAATCACCAAATCTATTTAGGCACTTACCTGAACGCAGGACCAACTTGTCTAACTCAGCTTGAAAGAAACCACATCCTGTCCATTAAGCAAGCTCTTGACAACTGTTTTCACATCACTCTC
>BGPR01012086.1:27506-46249 GCA_013235015.1 Araneus ventricosus
TATTTTTTTCATTAATCACTTTTTTTTTTCCAAAATAAGTATATTAATAATTAAGTCAAGACTTCTTTTTAAATATAAATGAATTATATGAAATGGATTTAAAATTTTTAAAGACAGATTTGTTACAAAAATGAATTATTTGGAAGAACAGCAGTTAGCTTTATTAAAAGTACGAGAAAGTTTTATAATTGAATTGTAAATAATTTACATTTTACTGGACAAAATATGGAGAATTTACAAGTAGCTTCACAAAGAAAACTTTTTGTTTCAGTTGGAAAAAATTTTATTCAGGTGAAAAAGGAGAGAGGGGAAAAAAACCACAAAGAAAAATGATTTCAAAAAAGAAACATCAGCACTAAATGATAATTTGCTAATGATTTAATTCATATCAATTTATGTGTTCTTCATCCCGGAAAAATTATGAAATTCCGAGTCAAGCCAAAAATTACTTTTATAACCGAAACGAAATAAACTGCTACTAAAATAACTGCTTAAACCTTTTAAATGACGACATTCATTTAAGCCTAATAATTCGTGAATTAATACTTTTTTCAGTTAAATTTAGCATTGACTTCCGATTAAAAATTGTACGTACCTTCCGTTTCAGTATCGTAAAACGCAAACTACAGCCGTCACAAGACATTTTAAACATTCATGCGAATTAAGAGAACTTTGAATCTGTAAAATACAAAAAATAAAAAGTTTTAATAAGCATTTAAAAAAAATACTTAAAAGCTGCCAATGAATTTCATAATGCTTGCATGTCAATACGGAAATGAAACCAAGAGTAAGCAACTTACTTGAAATGGACGCAATGAAACGAGTATTTACAATTTCATATGATGTTACAGTTTAAAACTCCATATGATACCCAATCTGATATGTTAATTTATCCTAATTAATACAATGTATTCCAGAAAAGCCTCTCATAACCTAACCACTATCCATAAAATAACAAGTTATCTCAGTATAATGATGTAAGCATTGGGAAGGGAGGGAAAGCAATTGAAGAAACAGAACCAAAACAAACAGAAAAACTTACACAGATACAGTTACCCTGCAGCAAAGATTTCGAAACAAAATCTTTGATTTCAGTTTCAACTGCATGCAATGTTTTGTTTTTAGGTTCCCTAAAATGAGTCCAAAGAAAAGATTTGACAAAGATTTTTAAAAAATCCGAAATAGATGATTTCTCGAAGAAGAATTTATAGAGGAAATTTCTGTTTTGTTTAATTGCGGTAAAGTAGGACTTCCGCCTTACCCATCAACTTCCGGTGATAACTTCTGTTTCAAAATTTCAACACTTTGTTTGAAGATATTAATTAATGTTTAGAGTGGAGTTTTCTAATGTTATGGCTTGAGGATACTTTATCATTGCTCCTTATTCCTGTTGTTGTAGATCTCAATGTTTACTTAAAATAAGAGCCTAATTTTCTGGAAAGGTTGCCATCATTAATCTTATGTCTGTTTTTGTACTCAAGAAAGAACTGATTCGAACCTGGTGCTTGATAATTGAATTAGATTTGACGATTGGAAAACGAAAGCGAACCCTCACCACACCACGGAAGTTCTGTGAAAGCAAAAGAAACAAATCAGAAAACTGGCCCATTATGTGTTTGGATATTTTAAAAATCCCATGATTGAGTGGTGATCATCAGGGTGGGCTTCAGGTTTATCTATCACTTATTACATACGGACGAGTTTTCTGTTTTGTTTATTTACATTAAAATGCCTTAACTACGTAATTCCGGTATAATGCTAAGTCAATGGAATTTTCATAGAGGAAGTCGAAAATTAATGAAAATAAAATCAATGTTTTTTAATGTAAGTGAACAAAACAGAAAATTCGTCCATATATAAACCAAGAGAAAATCCGTATCATCGATTCTATTTTTATTTTTTGAGAAGCATATTTCAATATAATTGGGTGAATACATATATTCGTTAACAATGGCACAATGTTGAAAAATTATAAAATAAAGAAAAAGAATGGAAATGTTCCCAGATAGCAATTTTAGTTTGCAGCAAGCTTGCCACAAATTTGTCATGACAAGAGTGCAAGTTTGCGACAAATTTGTCGTGACAAGAGTGCAAGCTTGCAGCAAGTTAACGAAAGCTCCGAAGTCACCATGAAACGAACTTGCAGCAAGTTTGCCGTGTCAAACTCATTGCAAATTATAGCAAAAACAGAACACGAACACAACCCGGGATAGAACTCGCGACCTCCCGGTTCCGAAGCGGAGACGATAACCATTGAGCCAGTTGAACTCTGAGAGTAGAAGATAGATTTCGCTAATACATCGTTCGATTCGATTCGTATACGATTTATTTTTAACTATTTTCTGGATTTCATTAATTTTTTGAGTTGAGAATATGATTTGAAGTCAAAGAGAGAGAGCGATTTTCGCTAATAACTACGTTTTGCTAGTAGAATAAATTATGAAATTAGAGTTCAAAAGTAATTACTTTAAAATGGGACAAAATGTCTAGTTATTATTGTTCAACAAACACTGACTGTTTTTTAGATTTAATTTTGTTTATAAACGTTAAAATTTCAACATTAAGAAAAAGGCGATATAGTTTTCTTTAAAGTGAGAGTGATATATTTAGTAAAAAGATGGAAAATGTTTCAAAAAATTTTTTTATAAAAAAGTTATTTTTTTCACAAATTATCATTGATTTATTGAATTAATAAAAAAGAATTACGGTCTAGGAGATGCTATTAAAAATCGGATGTTTTTTAAAACAGAGACAAAGATAATTATCTCTTTATTGTGCTATCTTTGCAGGAAGCTTGTTTTGCAAAATTGCAGCAAGTTTGATTTGCAAGGAGGTGGCGCTATTTGTCACATCGAACTTGCTACAAGTTCGATTCAAGTTTGACGCGTCAAATTTTGCCATGACAAGTCAAAATCAAACTTGCTGCAAACTTACGTGCTATCTGGGTTAACATTAATTCAACTTTAGTTTCGTCAAGAATTTCTTTTTACATAAATTTAATTTAAAAACCGTTTTGTGAATAGGTTGTAGATGGATGAGAAAATATGACTTCACAGAAAGAAGAAGACAAAGATTCGGGAAAAAAATCATTGGAACCATAAAAATAAAAGAATACATTCAGTCAGTTCAAAATCTAGTGGGAGTGTTTTCTTAAGTTTCCCTCTACTTTCTCGTACACATTCAAAATATGACGCGTTATTTGTTTAGATTCATCATACAGTGAAGAGAATCAAGTGTGCATGTTTTACCTCTTTCCATTGATCTCATGGGTTCAAAATTAACACTGATCTACAGTTTTGATGTACAAAGATCACATACTAAAAATCATCTATTCTGCTTGTAGAACTTTTGAGATACCACTTCCACATACACACGAACAGACATATAAACCTATGATGGATTTAATCCAAAATTTGATGCACATCTTCAATTCTGGTGCTAAAACCTTACGCCAAATCCCATCCATCTAGCTCGTTGAGTTTTTCACGCACTCGCAATTTGTTCACACACAAACAGATGGAGAGACAGACTTTTGTTTGACGTGTTTCGTCCAACATTTTATATGGGTCATCCAATTTGATTTAAAAACCACATCAAAATTTCTCCAGTCTAGCTCGATATGCTTTTGACTAATTGTGGTCACAGACAGACATAATTTATATAATGAATATTTTCGGACACAGGGAGGTCTAAAATGTGGAGATTCATTGAAATCTCGAGTTTGAATTTTTTGAGATTAAAATAATTTCTCTTTATATACTTCATATGGAAGAAAGTAAAAATTAATATACCAGCCTTAAAAATAGATCAACACGTACAGTATATAAAAAAAGCGCTGAAATAAAACATATGGAAACTTAAGCCAAATTCGAGAAGGTTGTGAATCGCTGATCTAGTGAATAATGCAATCATGATATGACTTAGAAAAATAGTTAGGAATCTTAAGATAAAATCTTTATCAATAGAAAAAAAAATCATTTTTTTGCGCTTCTATTCCCTTGATGTATAGCAGTGTATGTAAAAAAATTTTGACTTCTATTTCATTTTTCTGAAATTATATACCAACGTTTTCAAAACGAAAGCCTAAGTTTCATTTTTAATGAAAAACTTATTATACATTTTTGTAACACTTTTAAGCATAGAACATTCGAACTAAAATTTTAAGCTAATCTAATATGGAAAGAGCTTTCTATCTGTTATTGTGATCAATATCATTTACCTTCGCCTCTGATTGTTATCCAAAATTCAGTTTAATCTCAAGGTGATAATTCTTCAGCCTCTACAACAGGGGTGTCAAACTTGCGATCCACGGATCGCATGCGGCCTACAACGAATATTTTTGCGGCCCAGCAAACGTAAGAGTATGAAACAAAATTTTTAATAAAAATTTCTTAGCTTAATTGTTAAAACTCCTAATTATGCATTATTATTATTAATGAACCACGTAACTAACCATACGCAAGCGGAGGTAACAAATATGCAATGCTGTTCAGATTTGAAAGCAAAATTCAGTGAAGTTGGGATGACTGAATTTTACAAATATGTGCCATCCAAGTTTAAAAATATTCGAAAAATGTCATTTGAAATTAATTCCAAGTTTGAAAGTAGTAACTGGTGAGAGCAATTACTTTTACTTTTGAAACGGAGATCCAAAATTCCAATATATTTGTGTTCCTTCTTCCCTCTCTTTTCTCTTATTAAAAGATCCAAAGTGAGAGAGACAAAAGGAATGGGTTTTCATTGAAAGTAATCAGGCAACCAACCCGGCCACTTAAAAAGGTTTGAGTGACCGTTCCTAGGAGTTCTTTTAACATTATGTCTATAGGCAAAAAAATTCGTGCCAAAATTCGCGTAGAGGGATGGCCGTTATGCAGGAGTGCCTGCTTACAGAAGTTTTACTGTATTACAAATTTTAATCCAAACCAAGGCTGTAAACTAAAGTGGAAAAGTGAAATCGATTATCAGAATTTCATTCACGTCTATAGTGCTTTTTTTAAACTTTGCATCTTCGTATTAATTGTGACACGTCTTTGCGTTTGTAATTTGCATACAAAATGTTTTTTTTCCTGGAATTAATTATTTTTATTTTGAAGTGCCCTATGTAACTTGAAAATGTAAAATATATTTTCAATGCTTAAACTCAACAAAAATTGTGTTTATTGATGAAGATACAATAAAAGTATATGAAATACAAATCAATTACTTTTTTGGTGAATAATTTGGCAAAGCATAAGAAATTCCACTAATTTTATAAACACACATTAATATCTTAAATGAGTTTATAGAGTAATGATCGGTGAGAAAAATGCTATATGAATTGCATTTGGAGCACTTGCAATTTAACAAAAGCAAGGAAAAATTCTTTAGGAAAAATTACTATGCAGTTCCAAATCAGTTGAAGAATTCTTTGGCGAGGAAGAAGCTTTTAAAAATCTCTTCACAACTTCTTCACCTTCTCCCATTATTGAACAAAAAACGGATAGGAGGATTACAATGATGATGGCCACCCAAAGTGTCATGTACATTCGTACTACGAACAGTCCGTGCCTCCAGAGTAGTCTTCGAATACATCCTCGGATACCTCGTCTTTGGGCGATATAATCAGGCAATCCAAACTGATTAGGTGATGAATCTGAAACAAGGACAATGATAAAAAATACTGTCAAGTTTCAATAAAAATATACACTTTGTTATTGAATACTTGGATGTTATTTCAATAAAAATAAAAACGGATATACAGTAGAATCTCAGTAATCAAGTTCCTCTTATAGTCCGGCGTTTTCAGAAAGACGAGTGGAAAGAGACTGGACCGTTCCATGCCCAAACCAGTCGTCAATGCGAAAAACCTATGGCAATTGGAACAGTGTGGGCGGAAGATTGGATGATACGGAAATCTACCGCTCCATTTGGACTGCCGGGATACGAATCAGTACCGGTGGGAGTAGGTATGCGTGTGTGTGGTATGAGGGAAATGACGGCTCGTCCATTAGGGCTTGCAGCATCCCTGAAATTATTTTAAAAACTTGTTTTTTGGAGCTTTTTTAAAAAATCTTATTTGGTTATTTTTCCAAATTATAGAGTTCGATCAACAACGAAAATGGGAAAAAAAGAAGACAGAAAATGAATCACTAAGTAGTAGATACGCAAGTTGGAGCTGCTCAGAAAATAGCCCTCGAAAAGACAACAGTTTAGAGACGCTTCGGAAGGACAAAAGTTTCCTCCCACTGAACTTGGCGGTGACTCGGGCTGCACTTGTTGCAGTTCAAGTTTGATGCACGGCCAACTGTATGATGTTCCATTTTTTTCTTCCCTCCCACCAGAGAGTGGCCTTCGCTTTCTTGATTTGTTTTCCTCACTTGTTTTCGTTCACTGTTGTTTGGTTATGGTTTCGCTTTCAATTTGCCCCGAAAGAGACTCATCTGCTTTAATACATATTCATTTTCTTTTATTAGAAGTCATGCATGGAGAAAAAGATATATAGATAATGTTCTAAAATACAATTCAGATAATTGCAATTAAAAATTTGGGGCTATTTAGAATTACATTTTTTAAAATTCAATTTTAATTGCATTATCGTGAGGTAGGGGTTTTTGCAGCATTGTTTGTTTCCGAGTTGACGAGCCGCCATTGGGTGGAGGAGACGGGGTTCGTGGTTCAAAGAGGAAATCGGAGAAGGAGGGGGTCGGGGATAGGAATAACTAGTAGTGGATGGATTTGCGTTGAGTGGAGCTGTCGTGAATGATCTGCCTGAATGAATGGCCTAAAAATGGAATGGCGTTGAGTGGAGCGGTCGTGAATGACCGGCTTTAAAGGGAAAGCAGGTCACTGCATGTCGATGTCAGTGACCTGGGCTCGACGTAAACAATAGGCTGCTGCTCAGATTTGGAATTTTATTTCGTAATATTTATTATATCTATAAACTTAACAAAATTGGCGAAACCAAAGGACCAGACCACCAATCTCAGCCATTGGACCGATTTCGACAATTTTTATTTTGTATGGAAGCTTATGACGCCTAGATATGTGCCAAATGGTCGCCTTTCCTCTCTGCCCACCCTTCATTTTCGAAAGATATCGAAAAAAACTACGTCACTGTGCATTTTCCATGGGGAAAAACTTTGATAGAATTCCCGAGCCCTATCCACTGGTCCACTTTCGACAATTTTTATTTCATATGAAAGCATATAATCCTTAGAGCTATTACTGGTCATTTGCTCCTTATCGTCCTCCATTTTAAAGATATTTCGTAAAATACAACTTTGGCAGTCTCTGCAACCGCCAATCTATTTCGCCAACTTGCAAGCATAACCACACAGGCTATTAAAATTACGACCGAGCATAACTTTCTGTACACTTTTGTATATTTTGTGTAAAAAACTAGGATTTGCTTATAAAATGTGTTTTCTTAAATGAACCTCCACTAATCTTGTAGGCTTTTGGTCTGATATCTGCCGGTTACTGAGAGTGTACTGCACTAATTGAAATATTGTTAGTGAGAATTTATATGTAATTTCTCAAAAAATGAAAATATAGATACAGATTGAAATATTGTTATTGATGATATTCAAAAATGGTTGAGCTTATATGTTATGCAACTAAAAGTTTTCGATTAGCATGAATAAAATTCTTCCAAAATTATTTTCAATTCTGACATTTTATCACTATTGTTTTTTAAAATTCGTCATTATATTGTTTTCCAGCAACAACTTAGTAAATTTTCATCCGAAAAAAAATATTGATATGCTACCTTTTTTAAAAAAAATCAAACTTTATACATTTAGTTATACATTAAACATTATAGTTTAAATAGGCGAGAATATTTTTCTGTGATATGTGTGCGTTTTCTACAGACGGTTTGTCACGGTTGTTTTTTGATATCGCTCTTTTGATGCTTTTCAGCTATAATTTTGGAAATTAATATTTTAAGAAAATGTTTTCCCCCCTCTGATCTTAAAATTGAAAAAAAAAATCTTCGCAATGATGCCAGTTTGACTATTCTCATCTTTTTCTCTGATTTCCCCAACTTTTTTTTAAATGTAATTCTATCCACGATAACTTGCACACAAACATGAATTTATTTAATATTAAAAGCAAGCCAGAGATAAACCACAGTAGAAATCTAGAATTTGGTACACACTCTTTAAATGGTGCCAAGTCTCCAAAGCTAATGCAAGTATTATTTTCATTAGCTTTGGCGACAGTGAAGTGCAAGGTCAAGTTATTGCTTTGGCGATTTGTCGAAGTTTTAAGAGTGTGTACCAACTTCTAGATTTCAACCTAAACTACTCAGAATAAATTTTTTATATTTAAAACTTGCTACATTATAACAAAAAGGGAGAATAAATTTTAAAATGATGTCTACGACCATCTGCAAAATTATATGAAATTGCCATTCCCAAGAAGCTTGATGGCTGATAAAATCAAAACAAAACCTATCCACTCGATTGTTTGGGTTTTCATGTTTACGATGAGATCTGACTCACCACGGATGACCTTCATAGATTGCATCGGAAAGTAAAATACACAACAAATTTGCCAGTCTGCATTATTTCAGAACATTGATGGACTGCGACATACCAGACTGTTTGGCAATTAAATTTTTTTCTGGGTGTTAAATTCGCCATTTGCGTTTTACGATCATGCAACATTTCAATACACAATATTGTTTAGCAAAGGATTTGGAAACCCTCCGCGCTTTTGTGCATGCTTCGGGCGGAGTTATTTTTATCAAAATAGAGGGAAAGCGAAGAATGGAAGGGTGATGTTTACATTTTACTGAGCGTGATCCAACAAAGAACTTCGGAAATGCACTCATATGACTCAATGCCCGACACCCCTTTCCGGTGTAAAATCTTCCAAAAGTGGTAGTCTCGGAATCCATTGCTGAATAGTATTTGGAAGAGAACATCGCCAAACTGTTGATTTTTAAAATCGTGCCAAACATTTGGCTAAAGCATGTAATATAATAAAATTTTAAGTTAAAGACAAAGTTGCTCCTTTTGGTCAATCGTATACATTTATTCACAATTTGGCACTTAATTTTTCAGATAAAGCTAATTTTATTTAAATTTCATCAAATTTTACCAAATCCGATTCTTTTCGAGATTGCATTGAATTTTGCGAGCACATTTAAAATAAACTGATTTTCCCCCCTTAAAGATTTCTGTTGATTAATTTTGCACTTGAATGTTCCATTCATATTGCAACTTTATATAGTCACTGCTTTTTCTTGGTGCTCTTTGCAGCTTTTGCTTGGGCAGTCTCTTTTTTCCCTCCTGCATCTTTCGATGTCTTTGCAGCTTTTGCTTTGGCAGTTTCTTTTTTCCCACCGGTATCCTTCGATGTCTTTGCAGCTTTTGCTTGGGCAGTCTCTTTTTTCCCACCAGTATCCTTCGATGTCTTTGTAGCTTTTGCTTTGACAGTCTCTTTTTTCCCACTGACATCCTTCGATATTTTCCTTGGTTTCTTGTCCTCAGCGGCAGCTGCCTTCTTCTCTGGGCTTTTGCGTCTGCTGGATTTCTGTTTTTTCGTAGCACTTTCGGATGTCTTTGAACTTTTTCCAGTTGTTCGCTTGACAGCCGTAGTGTTGGACTTCTTCACAGGCTTGGAAGCTGCCGCTGCTTCGCGAGCAGCTGCCAGTTTTTTTGCAGTTAATCTATAATGTGCTGCAACTGAAAACTGTCCATCTTGCTCATTACTACTCTCCACAGAATTGGAAATAGAAGCGGCATTTTTTGTCTTCTCAGCTGTAGGAGGTTTATTCATAATCAAATCATCCATTTGCTTTAAATTTTAAATTTATGAGGCACGAAAATGTTAAGATAATTCAAAATTTTCAACTGAAAACGAGTATTATTATTCTTTACAACTGAATAACTCTTCAAATTGTCTTGTAAATTTGAATGATTGATTACAATTGAATTTCTTAAGAATCAACGCAATTCTGCCCATGAGTATAAAATATGTTTTATAAATAAGGCGAAAGTCCACGTTCGTATAGACATATCTCAGCTTTAATTTTATCTGTGATATATTCTACGATTTTTTATATGAATAATTTCATTATTTGTCTTTCGAATATTTGAATAGTGTCGAAAATCCTCATTCAGAGAGAAAAGTAAAGGGTTTAATAAAATCTAGAAAAATGAATTATTCTTATGTCTATGTTTTTCCGCGTATAACTTTTGCTTACACATTAAACTATTTATGATTTGACGGTTATAGTTAATAATAAATTAATATTTACTTATGCTAATATATCGCTAGCATTAAAATAATTTTGTAACGCGTACTGCTATGTTGCAAGTTTTTAAATCTTTAATGCTTAACTCTTATGTACATTTTTTTCGTTTTCTTAACTTACATAACGATTACTAAATAATTAATTCATATTAAAAGATAAAGAGTTTACCTTAAGGTATAAGATTGAATTCATTTAAAATAATGTCCTCCTTTGTTTAATACTTTTTCTGAATATAATATATGATCAAAAGTATCCGGAAACTTTCGGATTTACAAATTTTTTCGAATTTCTCCAGTAGGGCTCGAGGAACTGTACTTGAACTTCGACCATGTGATGAATAGGCGTGCACACTGCACTCACATTTTAAAGTGAAGATTCTGTCAGGAGGGCATTTCGAGAACTGAACAGAAATTGATTAAGACGGAAAGGGATTTCTGCTCACTCAGTTTCACAGAAAGTTGATAATGATTTAAAAATTTAATCAATGGTTATGCTTAATATGCTCATCGCTTCGATGCATTTTTGTAAAAATAGCAAGTATATTTAAGCAAATGCAAAGGTTTTCTTAAAAAATCCCAACTTTTCCAGCATGTTTTTTTCTTATAAAATGCAGGGGGTTTTGTCCAAATTGTATGAAAATGAGGGGGTTTTGTCCAAATGTATATGAGTAGTAAATAATTTTTTACTGGGCATGTGCGGGACGTAGTGTAATTTTTCTTTCTAAACTTCAAAGCCAATAATAGAGCAACTTATATACAAATTCCAGTTGAATGCCATCAAGATTCAGAAAGTTATCGGCATCGCAGCGGGCAGAATTTCTGTTTTTTCTCTCAGAGATACAAAATTATGAAGGTTTTCCTACAAATTGATATCATTTAAACATGAATCTTCGGGTAGTGATCGACAAACTGTAATTTAAATTGCGTATTTTAATTATGAATATGCCTGGGTATTCAGGATACTCAAACCTTTATTAAATTCTACACAATTAATCGAAAATCAAAGTTAAAAAAAAAACAGTTTTTTGAAAACCCTTCATTATTTTGTTTCTCTCACAGAAAAACTGAAATTCTGATCACTGCAGTGTCGACATCTTTCTAAATCTTAATAGTATTAAACTGGAATTTTTATATAAGTTACCCTATATATTTCGTTTTGAAGTTGTGAAAGAAAAATTACGCTATATCTCGTATATGTGCTGTAAAAAATTATTCCTTACAAATACTCACATTTCCTCTAATATTCAAAGTAGTATTTACTTAAAATTTTAATACACTGCTTCTCTACCACATTGTCGAGTATTCTGAAAATTTCGAATAATTTGGTTCAAAGCTCTGCATTTAATAAGCAAAGAACTTGCGGGAAAATTTGGAAATTTTTAAGAAAACTTCATATCTTCCAGAATGTACGTGCTATTTTTACGAAAATGCATTTCAGCGATGAGCATATTAAGCACTAGCTGCTTTCGGCGACTATCTTGTTTGCCGGGAATATAATTTCAATTGAATCTCTTAGGCATAATTTGATATTCATGGTTCCCTTAAAAAAATCATTTTAATTTGTGATAGACATTTAATCCATGCTCTTTTAGTGGCCTTACATCTGTTTTGTTCGCTGTCCACACGAACATCCCTAATTGAGTGTTCGAGTCATGTAACATTTAATTATATCCTGTTGGTGCCAAACTTCGCTTTCTTATTACTCATGCAAAATACGCATTTGATTTCAACATTAAAATAGCTCGTCACATTTTATGTCAGGTAGCATGCTAACTGGATTAAAACTTGTTGATGAAAAGAATTGAATCATCTTCCAACGTACTGCACGCATTTCCTATTATACTAATTTTCTTAAAGGGCTTTTTGCATTTATTATTCACACAAAAATTGATGAAATAAAATGAAAGTAAATTCCTTAGCTTTCTACAATGGAAGAGAAACACGCAATTAAACATTTGTTTAAACAATGAAAACGGTCTGAATTTCATTGCAACAGTGAAAAGTACTGAGTAAATTATGCCTAAAAATATTTTTCAAAATTTATTAAAATTAGAGAAAAAGCTGTTGAGCAACATAATCATTGAAAAGCTAATTTTTGCTCTTTCAGATAGTGTAAAAATGATTTTTGTGCTGTAATATTTTCGGAAGTTATCAAGGTAAAACTCCAAAATTTCGCTTAATTTCTAATTAATTAAAAATTTAATTAAAATTTCAGGAAAGGGTTCCGAGGTACAAATCCCCATTCTCCAAATTATGTTTGTGCCAAATTTCGTAGCTCTAGGTCCAGCGGTCTGCCCTGTAGAAACCCAACAAACAGACACACACAGTCTACTTTATTATTAGTAGAGAATTTCAGTGGCTGGAGTGGCAACGCGCAAGTAACTAAATGGGACAACGAAGTCAGTTTTACGGTGTTCCTCTGATGCAATGAGAACCTTGCACCATCACATCGGTGTTAGTGAATTTAAATATAGCTTTTACGTTTACATAAGAAAAAGAGACAAAAGAATTTTTTTCTTACGAAGGAGTTCGTCATTAGCAAAATTTTGGTCAAATGAAAAAAAAAAATCTCAAGAAATTCAAAAGTAAAGGTTTTAAATTAGTGAAAATTATTACAAGTATCCATTATATTTTTCACGAACGATAACGCGTGTACTAAAATAGTCTTTGTTAATAAACCTTATTACTTTCTCACATACGAAGAATTCAAAGAAAAAGTACTGTAATCATCCACAAATTCCACTTCAAGGCTTCATTTCAGACTATTCTGAGTCTCCTCCCACCAAAAAGAGAAAGGATGACACTCTGTGACGAAAGTAAACATCAAATGTGCCAGATTGTGTAGGTATACATGAAAATCGAGGACCCCCATTCCAGCTGTTTACTATATTTTGTACTTAAGAAAGATATTTTCGTGCTAGTTTACAACAAAAGATGACTTCAGAAAAAATTTTACTATGTATGCAACTTACTTGCATCCCTAGCTCTAGAGAAAGGCTCACTTGCAGTTCCAGTATCAGGGGCCATTTGAATTATTGCAGATGATTCTTCTGCACATTCGGAACTCGCAGAAGGCTGACACAATTCGATTGATGAGTTTTCAGCACGTCGTTCGGCCATATTATTCTGAATAACAAATGAGTTCGCACATATTTAATATAAAAAGCAGCCAAAATTTAATAAGATTAAAAGAACGCTTCCGCTATGAGACGATAGAAAAAAAACACTCATATACTATGTATGCTCACTAAAACGATACTCGTACTATATGCGATGAAAACAAACGAAATAAAATAAAGCAATCTTAAAAATTTAGCTTAGTTAGATTAAAGTTCGATTTCGCAGCTAAACGAAAGCTATGTTGGGACGACCCTCTCAATTTTGAACTTTGGTAACACGACGACGATGTCATCCGAGCCATTTTTGCATTTGGCAACGAAACTTACAATTTGTAAACATAATAGTCGCATTTTTCTAAAATTTTACATCTTATACTTTGGCCTCCTAAAACTTTTTTTATATCAGTTAATTTTAAAAATTGAGAATGTATTTAAAGACTGAATGATCTCTCAAGAATTTGTTTAGGTATAGGAAAAATAAGTTTGAGACGTATGCTTGCTGTTACGCCGCTTTGTCTAGAATTGAGGGAAAAAATTGAGAACTCAAGTTTGGAATGAAGGACTGCATAAAGGAGCCGCCTCACTGCCTACTCCTCAAGAGAAAAAAAAATCTCAATAATTTGTTCCAAAAATGTTTGTTACATAAATCTCAGCTCTAACTGAAAGAAGTTATAATGACATGGAGATTTAAGGTTGTTAATTATAATGCCACTTACCTTACCCCAAAAATAATGATCCAATGTTAAGAACCTTGGAGTTAGCGAACTCCCGGTTAAACTTTTGGATATCGTCTGCTTTCAAGCTTTTGATCCTGAATTGCTACTTTTTTAGATATTGAATATAAAAAGAGTATGCTCTTCTTACAATATACATTTAAAACCGAAGTAAAATGAGGTAACAGTATTTATTAACACGCA
Source organism: Araneus ventricosus (assembly GCA_013235015.1). Classification (NCBI taxonomy): domain Eukaryota; kingdom Metazoa; phylum Arthropoda; class Arachnida; order Araneae; family Araneidae; genus Araneus; species Araneus ventricosus. The sequence goes on from BGPR01012086.1 coordinate 41,785, forward strand.
ATTCTGTGAAAAAAACATGACCAAATTTATGTCTTGATTAGTGCACCAGTTCTATAAAGAATAATAGCATGCTGGAAATTTCGATATTATGTGTCTCTTTAAAACTTCTGCATTTTTCCAGTATTGTTCTTCTTGAGTTTATCTTTTTTTAACAGTTTACTTATTGTAGTATCTTAATATTTCTAATGGACTCAATCAATGCTCACATGATACATATTCAATGGACAACGTCAATTGAATTTGGAATTCCACATCGTATCTCGCAGGTGGAAAAATGTAGTTTCCCAGAACAATGTAAAATATCGTGCATTTGTATAACATGCGCTGTGACTTCTGTAATGAATTTATTCAATTCTTTCGAGAAACACTGAATCTTTTGTGGAAAACTAGCTGATACCCGGACTTTGATTGTGTTGTATAGCTATTGGATATTTTTATATAAAATATTTTATAAACAAAATCCTTTTATCGTTCGATTAAAATGAAAATATAAAGTAAAGCAAACGATTTTTAAAAACATCCGAAAGCAAATTTTCTCTATAAGTTATTACTATTTTTTAAAAAATAACATAAAATTTAATTAAACATTTTGGTTCTTTTTTTTAAAATCGGAGAAAGAGCTCTTCTACGCATGCTCCAAACAAGATACAGACGATAACGATAAAAAATTGTTGTAAATTGTGTTTGAAAACAATTTCAAAAATTAGCACGGAAATGAAATTGGTATCATTGAAAAGCTAATTTTTTAAACTTTAAGATGATATTAAAATGATTTTTGAGTGATAATATGCTCCGCAATAATTGTGGTGAAACGTTAAAATTTAATGTAATTTTTAATTAATTAAAAGTTCGAAAAATCCTTTCTTAAGGAGCATCCAAGAAGCAACCACCTGCCAAATTCCGAATTTCTAGTCCCAGTGGTTTGGGAGACTCGTTGATGAGTCAATAAGTGACTTTCTCTTTTTAGATTCAGATTTAAAGTGAACCAAGTTCATGCGATTCATTTCTGAGGAAAAAGGTCTCAAAGCTAATTACTCCATTAAAAACAAAACTGATTGTTCATTTAAAATAACAATGGACTTCTAATTGTTCTTGCTGCCTGGTAGATACAAACTAGACTTCTTCTTCTTGATTACGGGACACCTTGCCCCTGGTCCCGGAGGCAAACTAGACTATGGACCTGAATCATTATTACACAGAAAATGTAGTATTTCTACACTACCATGTCAGTGTTAGTGCAAAATGGACAAAACGTAGAATTGGTTCACTTTAATTCTGGACCCTCCATATGATAATGCAGTAAGAATACTTATTGAATAGGAAGTAAAGAGTTGAATTTCATCTACCATAGTTTAAAAACGAAATTAAACGTAGAATTTTAACACATTCTTCAAAGGTAGATAAAGAAAAATCAGCAACAGCAGTCGAAGAAGAAAATGATCATATAATACAAACTACGTTGAATGTAAAAAAACGAAAGTAGGGTTACAATTTAATTAAACAATTATTAAAATTCTTTAAATTTAATGAAAATGCACTACGAAATCAATGTAGAATTACCACAACAAAGCTTTTTTAATTTTTATACTTTGTAAAAATAAATTTTTAACCATATTTTTTTTAAAAAATGCAGATACGATGACCAGCATCCATGTGAGAACACAATTTATTCCTTATTTCACCAGTTTAGAACGAATTGCATATCATGCATTTTACACATCATTATATTCAATGTGCAACAGTGCATAAATTATTTTGCTAGTCTTGGAATTTTGTGATTATTTGATAATCAAATGCTTTAGAAATGTAATCTAGATAAATTCGATAGTTTAAATTTGATTTTGTAATTGGTTTAATTCAATTTAAATATAGCAGCTTATAATTTCCTTAAATATCCATTAGCTCTATATTTTAAGTTAAAATCTTATGAAAACTAAATTTCGTGATCAAGATTGAAACCAAGGAATGAATATAAACAAATATTTAGTATTTACCCTTATAAATCTGCAGATTACCAAAAATTACTGTCTACAAAACAACTTTTGATATATTGCAAACTATTCATTTCATGTAATGTTGCCACATTGGAAATTACAAAGTATAAAAGCCAACACAATTTCCAAAAATAAAATACAACAGTCAAAAATAAAAGGAAGATAGTATCAAGAATAAAACAAACGATATTAAAAAGATTTCTTTTTCATAGAAAGGGATTTGGAACAAAAAATGCAAAGTAGAATTCAAATAATAAATCTTTAAGAACGGAAAGGAATTAAATGATATTGCTATCCTAGTATCACTTTTTTAAATCAAAAATCCTTTTTCTATTAGATAATTAGTTTTTATATATTTTTCTGCAGAATTCTGTCTTTAATTTGAACTTTTATTTCAATCGATATGTGGTTATTTTTGAGACCTTCAAATTTGTTTTTATCTTTGTTATTGTCATTTAGAAATTTTCTTATATTCTGGGAAATCACATTTATATGATGAAATTTGCTGAAATATATCCAGTTGTAAATAAAAAATGCAATTAATCTATCTTATGTCATTCAAACAAAGGCGACGAATATTTTTTGAATCTAAAAATTTAAAAAGTTGAATAAAGAATAAAATGCATTACTGCACAAAATTTATTCGACGAATTTTTATTTACTTGAATAGTAGATTATGATAATAGAATTTTATACATATTTTTTAATTGCATAAATAATTATTTTCTTTAATTAGTATTATTTTAAAACATTTAATATAAAAATATTTAATTTTTATAAGATGTCTAATAATCCAGGAATACTTGAAGCAAAATAATTTTTTTTAAAAGCAGAATTTTCAAAGAACATTAGCTCTATACATTTCATTTCTGAATTATATATATACTAAACAAGGCTCACAACGACTATATATGAGGTCAAGTGTTTATGTCAGTAATCAATACAGTTTAGTGAAATTTTAATTTCTTAACCCTAATTCAAATATTTCGAGTTGCATATAATTATTAATCAACTTGAAGTGCAACTGTATAGTATCAAAAGTCATTCCTTTCATAACACAAGCAGTTTAAACAAAATGCTGAAATGAGCTGCTCTTTAAAAAGCCTCATAAATGTGAGAATCGCTGCAAATACGAATTAAAAAAACTAGATGCGAGAAAAACAGGTCAAATTCAGTCATTCAACCCATTATTTTTCGACTAGTTATTGAATTTTTTATGAAAGAATAGCTCATTTCCGTTCTCAGAAAGAGTTAAAAATGCCACCACCATCATTTTCCCGTCATGTAATGAGAGGGTTCAACGGTTCTTCTTTCAAGGACATTTGTTTGACTTTTTTTTTGGTGATGACATTATAAATCAAAAAGAACATGCATTCACCAGCAGCTTTGTTCTAATAATAAGAAAGTAAGAAAGTTCAAAATTGTTTAAAAATTTGCTTGTTTTACCTTCTAGCGGGCGCGTCAATTCAAATTTCCGCAAAAGGGTTTTCATGCCCTGTTCTCACATTCGAGTCAAACTGTCTGAAGTTGTCATTACATTCTTCATGCGACCCTTTCTTCAGGATTAAATGGGTTTGTCCGGAGTTGACAATGATTTCTCATTTCGTTTTATGCTTCTGTCTAAAATTGACACGCCGCCTCAATTGAAAAATATTTTTCATGTCTTAACGTTTCAGTTTGATAATTAATATCCAGTGCGCATTACAAAGATTTAATATTTAATTTTACATTGTCAAAATATTTAATCATAATTGTTTTGCTAATAATCCACTTCAAGCCAAGAAATTTTGAAACCCTCAAGTGTTGAAAATATTCACTCATGTCGAGGCGTAAAAAACTGATAATCGCATATGACATTACCATGTCTTAAATCTAAATGTATACATACAACTTGAAATGCGTGAACAGCAACCGCAGCATTGAGAGAAATGCTTGTGGTTTTTCACAGGAAATAAACCTGCCCATCAAAATCCATGAAATAAGGGGAGGCAATATATAAGACATTTGTAAGGTCACTCTGACAAAGTTCAATAGTCTCTGAATGTCAAGGACAATTATATTAGAAACTAACAAGAAAGTCTTGTTGTACAATCTTAGTATATATAATTCATTTTTATTATATTTTGCTTAATACCTTTTCAGAAATGATAGTATCAAACCTTGTTTTCTTGGCGATTTCAGTATAATTTAGATTTATGCGAATAATATAAAAAATTAATTTTCACCTTGAAGATTTGCTTTTTTTGATGGGTTCTTCATTATAAATGAAGTAAACTTACAACCGTAAGGTTAAAAAATCTAAGAAACTTATTAAGTCTCGTAAGTACGTCAACGCCCGTCTTGTGTAAAAAAAAAATTTTGAACGTGGCTAAGATTAGCTCAAATCTGTTAAATGACAAAAATGAACGTAATTCCACTGTTGTAATAACTCAGGTCACATTGTGAGCAATACGTAACCGAACGGCGCACAG
>BGPR01012087.1:0-25512 GCA_013235015.1 Araneus ventricosus
ACCAAAGTTATGCATCAGACATAAGGAATTCATTTCAATTTTTTTTTACTTGTACAGCAAGATATTTTTTTTTTAAATTATAAATAACATCATAATTTTATACTATGATATTTGTTGTAGCAAAATTAGTCTCATTATTATTCAAATAATTAAAAGCATTTGCTGAATTGTATTGACGTCTGTTTTGTCAGGTGAAGTCAACGTGAATGGCCAAAAGAGGAAAGCTCTCACCTGGAACTTTTTTAAAAGACTAGATGAAACATATGCGCAGTGTAATTATTGCCATGGAATTTATAACTACCAGACGACTTTGTCTCATTTGCTCAAGCATGTGAAGAAGAAACACCCTGATGCACTCTTACAGTTTAAGAATCAAGATCGAGCTCTGGTAACTATATTTTATTCCAACACCCAATTCTCATTCTTTTAAATCGCAGTTTGTCATTAATAGGATAGTACTATTCTGTCAACCCTTTACAGGGACGTTTTTTCTAGTAGTGGTACAAAATAACTTTGAGATTAATTTAAGAAAAGCAATTCATTTAGCTTATTGGATGGCATTAATTTTTTGTTAATTAATTATCAAGTCGAGACACTTTGCTATGGTTTGAGATAAGAAGTAGGTTTTCGCTTTATCGACAAATGTGGCCAGAACTTATGCCAGCCTTAAAAATTAATGATTTGGTGGGAAGTATCCTTCCCACAGCCTTAGAAAGCATTAATGGAGCCACAATTATCACCAAGCTTAAATGCTTGCACTATTCCATAAGTGCCAATATTCATTTCTAGGATTTGGTAATGAGAGTTACTGTTAAAGTTTCGCAGGTTTTTGTGTGGAGCCCCCACTAACAGAATTGTACCACAGAACCTTTAAATATTTTATGATTCCTAAACTATAGAATGGGTAACAGTAAGATCTTTATTAACTTTTTTAGTTCTTCTCATTTTTTTTTTATTAAAAACCTGTGGAAGAGGTCTCTCCTAGACTTTCTTGCATACTCCCTAACAAAGGTGTCATCCCTTTGCACAAAAATTGTGAACCTTCGGGAAGGCCCATTTTCCTTTCATTGTAATTACTTTACAATTGAAGATAGATAGAAAGAAAATTGAAATTAGGCGAATTATTGCCTTTTCATAAAGGACAATTTTTTTACCTAAAGTTTTTTGATAGCTGCACTTGCTTGGAAGGTATGAGACAAAAATTAATTTTCCCTCCCCTCCCCCCAACTTCAAGTACCTTTGAACCTATGCATGTTGTCGTTTGTTGGAAAGCTCTCATCGTTGTCAGTTTCTTCTACCTTCTTTTATTCTTGCAGCTCTAATCCTTATGAAAATATAGGGACAGACTTTCTTTTCCTTATATCTCCGGACTAAAGGAATCTACCTTTAGCTTCTGACTTGCTGACAGGGATTTTTTTTGCTTCTTATAGCCAATCATTACAATGACATTAATAAGTCACTCTTGTCACTTCCCCCCTTTTACTCTTATTGTAAAACTTAAAAACTTCATTCAACTTTGCATCAATTTTTACGGTTAATAATTGAATATCAACTGTAAAATATACATCCAACGCAATGTTTTTATGTGGAAATATCGTTAACTGCAACGCAAAGCAAACATTTTGTACTATAGACACCTGGTGTTCTAATAACAGAACAACTATAAAAATTCATGTTGTTTTGCTCTAATGTCTGATGTCCTATTAGTAGAACAAATGTTTAATTATCATTTGTGGTGCAATTTCTCATTATTTTTAAGTTAAAAACACCGATTTAGGCAGAAATAGTATGATTTATATTATGCAATTTTTTTAAAAAGCAGAGAATTAAATATAATATTGTTTTTTAGGACTCAAAAAACATGCACTTGTCTTTTGACTGCAGATAGTCAGAAGCCTCCATTATTTTTTCTCTGTTATGACTATGATGCCAGCTATTGAGCAGAAATGAAAGCATCTTGCTATTATTGAATGATTAATTAGTAGAACCCAGGGTTTTGAAATTGAAATTCTTAAAAATGTGTAATCTAGAGTAATCAGACACGACACATTTCCGCGGAAACGTGGATTTCTGCTTTTTCAGCATCAGTTTTTATCATTCTTAATTTTTTTATTATATAATAATTCTACAATATTTTTAATATCTTAAGCACTTTTTGTATGAATTTATTTATTTTATTGTTAGATTAATTACCCTTATTTTACTTCTCGGTATTTATGTTTGACACGATTCACTATTTATGAAGTTCAGCTTTTTTTGTTCCAAGCCTGTGTCATGTATGAGTAATATAAAGATGTGTCCTAATACTATGACGCCAGAGCATAGATTTCAATAAATTTCTATTAAAGTAGTTAGAATTTCTATTAAAGAAGGTTCAAAACAAACAGATAAGTTAATTGTGAAGTAAAATTAAATTCTGGAGAGAATTTATTTTTTTAGGAAAAACTTATTTTTAAAAAAATCGGCAAAAAATTATTAAAAAAATTGTTTTACCTAAATATTAAAGATTTTTAAAATATAGTAAAATATCAAAAAATAAAAATTATTTTCTAATTCCTTGCATTACCTCAAAAATAAATCAAAGGAGAAAAAAAGAAAATTCAAACTTAAGACATTTTGACTTCAAAATGTGGCTAACTGTTGGTCCATGCCTATTGAAAACTGTTTGGGAATAACTGTTGACTTCATAGACAAAGCAAAAACCAAACAATGGAATGCATTCTGTTCAGCCACGGAAGTGAAATGTGCATATTCTATAAATAGGACATTAACGAGTTAATGCAAAATCAGCATATCCTGTCTGGGTTGTGAAAAATGCAGGAGGACAAACTTTGAGTGTTCCAGCTTAAAGACCCAAATAAACACCAGCCATGATCTACATTGTTGCATGATTGTTTCCAATTTGATTTTGTTCTTGTTTTGAGGAATAGGGAAGAACAATAGCTCATGTTTGATGTTAAATCATTGCCCGTGAACACAGAAGAAACACTGAATTTTTGAATAATTCTCTTCCTCCTTGATGAGCAACATTCCATGTTATTCTTTTCATGTTTGTTCTTCTTTTTTCATTTTCAATTTGTTTAGCTTTTGTGTTTTAATTATTATATACATCTTTATGCTTATATATTTTATTGTTTAGAAGTTTGCTTTTATTTCACATGTCTGAATTTTCTTTTGTATACCTGCACCTATTTATGAATATTCAAAAAGACACATGAGAGTTATGAAGGGCTTGTTTGGATTAAGCTAATTCATATTTACCAGTAATACTTTTAGAAAAGAAATTATATTTTGAAAGGGTTTTGTATTGCAATCCAAAAGGAAATTGCAATTCATCATGGTTGAGAAATTATAATTTCTTCTTGATTTCTGTTCATTTTAACTTCCTTGTTTTGCAGATTCCTTTGTGAAAATAAAAAAAAAAAACAGTTTTTTTTCCCTTCTTTGTATTTCGTTTGCTTTAGTTTTTTTTATATGCTTTCAATGATTGTTTAATTATATATATATATATATATATATATATATATATAATCTTACATAAACAAAGTAAACAAGACATATCATGAAGCCAATCCTATACTAAAAATTCATAATTTAAACAATACAGCCAAATCTAAAACAAAATCTAAAGAATTGAAAATACTATACATACCATGAACAAAAATTGAATTTAAACATTTATGTCAACATGTAAAAAACTCTGTTGTTATTAAAAGTATTGAAAAAAGTTGCAATCCATATATATGGAGTTTTCAACAATTAATATAGCAGCTTGGCTGTGGACAAGTTTAAGCCAGGTTAAATTAATTTTTCTGTATATATATATATATATATATATATATATATATCTGATTACTTACTATCTTGCACCTTGTATAGAAGCAATTTATCATAAATTTTTTCAAAACTATACATTTGAAAACTGTTCTATGTATAAAAATATTTTGTAATTATCTTCCAAAATTATTATATGGATAATGATAATTATGTTTTAAAAATGTGTTATAATTTTTTTTTGAATAGGAGATAGAAAAAAATAATTCCCCAGTGCCACCTACTGATGAAATATCCATGACATGGCCAGCAGTTGAAGTACTTCTTCAGACAGGTAAGTAATTTGTCATATATTTATATATTTCCTCTTGAAGCAAAAGCAGCATACACCAATCTTATCAGCTTAATGGTTAATATCTATGATACTATATCTTGGTATCTCCTTGTAGTTTATTAATGAATTTATTTTTTAACAGTTTATTTTTGTCATATATACACTGAGTGGCCCCTTTTATCTTTGATACATCAGTGATTCTTTGTGACTTAGACTCTAAGAGGTGATGATATGTCATTTCTGAAATATGGGACTGTGCTTGGTTAATTGCGCTTGCCAAGGGTGCATGTGGAGAGTTTTACATGAGTCCCAAGTTAGACTATTTTCTTGGTTCTGAAAACTTTCACTCAACAATTTGTGGCAAAGTTGTGCAAAATATTAGAACTCAAATGGGTTTTCTTTTCAAAAGCCTGTTCCACTAATCTGTATACAGTATTTAAAACTGAAAAAGGTGGTTGCACGAGGTGGCAGGACTAGTGCGGAGCATGGCTGCTAGTTAAAATAATAAAAGTTTCTGTTGTTTAGTAATTCGATAAAACTGTGTTTTAAATATTTATTTTTTAATAAATTTGCTTTCCAGATGAATCCGAAAGTGGGGAAAAAAGTGCAGACGAGGAACAATCGTCAGATATATGGGGTCTGTTTACGAAAATAGATGACACCTTTGCGGAGTGCAACTTATGTCAGATCAAATTGTCTTGTAAATATTCCATCTCAGATTTAATTGTGCACAAGGAGGCTGAACATTCCGGAGTTTTGTTGAAATGTGACTCTTCTGAAGATGTGAGTTTTTATTCTTATTATTCTTTTTAATTGTATGATGAAAGAACATAATTTTGTACAGTTGCATACTTTTATGTGTGGTTTTCCTCTTTTTTGTGGAGTGAAATAAGAAGAATTAAAATATTTTGAAATTGTTTATTTAACTCTTTTTTTTTTCTTTTCTTTTTGATTTTCTTAGAAAAGCTGTGAAAATTAGATGATGGACTTGCACATGTGATTTAATACACCTGTTAAAACCTAATTTCATTTAAAACATGGATTTCAGCAAAATTCTTTTAAATTATGTTAAAAACACAAAGATAAAGGCAACTGTGAAGTAAAATTTCATTCTTCTTCCCCCTTTTTTTAGGTTTGATTTTTGGTAGAAAATAATTTAAAAAAAAACTTTTTTAAAGATATGCATTAAAATATTTTAAAAATATTGTAAAATATTGGTGAAGAAAGTTTACTTTCTAATTCCTTACATTGCCTCAAAATTAATCAAAGTTTTTTTTGGTTTTTTTTCTTCCAATATCTGGAATTTTCAGGAACAGCATAAATGAAACTTTATACCGATTTTTAAGAAAGATGATGATTTTGGTTTATTCGTTTTCTGTCATTTTTGTTATGTTTTATGATTGACCACTTAGAAATTTTATGTACAAAAAAATAACATCTTTTTAAATTCACTTTATATTGTGTTTGAAAATCTATTGTAATTTTTAAGCATGAAGTTATGAAGACATTGTTAATTCTCCATTTGCATTTTATTGACATGTTTAATGCTTATAAATGTTTGAATGTGTGTAAACATTTTCTGTGAAGTCTGAAAATAATTGTCTAAAAGGAACGTTAAATTTTCTTTTACCTCTTTTTAGTCAAAACATTTAAAATATATGCATCTGAAATTGTTTTACTAGAGGTTCAGTTAGATTTTTTAACTAAGATTTTCATATTACTCTTCAAATCAGTTAATTTATATAATCTAAACATCTTAAAATTTTCTGGTAAAAGTTCAACCAATAACAATGGTTGCCAAGAAACATGGTTTTCCCATTTTAAAAACTGGACAAGAACTGAAAGTTTTTAGATGAAAATAATTGGCCTCTTGGAAAGTTAACATTTTTTAAACATGTTTTTCAAGTTTAAATTTTTTATAAATGTTTAGTTCGTATATTATTTTATTAACAGCTGTGTGTCTATAAAATATAAAAATATTTTTGAAAAATATTTTGATGTTTTTGAAATTGAAAATAAATATTCCTAAACAATAAATCTGAAGTAAAATATCTTTATTTACATCAAAGTAAACAGATCATTATTCAGTTTAATTTTTTACTTTTGAGTTATTTATTTAATGCTAAGTTTTAGAAATGATAATGCCTCATTATCAAGATTGTTTAGAGAAAAATAATTAGTTCACCTATTATTTTAAAGAAAATAAGTTCCACTCTTATGCAACCCCAATCTAATCGAGTTATGAAGCTTTAACTTCATTATTTTAGATCATTCAACGACTACCTCGAGGAACCGACATTCTTGGATTCGTCTTGCCAATGCCTTTTGAACCAATGTATATGTTTCATGTTAAGTCTATATTTTAATGTTAATCTCGCCTCAATCCTAAAATTAGACATGAAAATATTTTCATCCTGAGCAAAAAGAAAAGATATTTGTGTCTTGTTAATAGCAGTTATGGCACTGAATTCAATGTTCCTTTGCAGAAATTATCATCATTGCCCAAATGTATTACATAGAGGGGGTTAGAGTTTAACAGGGAAAACATTTAGACGACTTCTTTTTTGTCATCGTGTATTAAATCAAGGCATGTTACTAATTTCATTCGAGTAAGAATGCAATGATTTACGTTTACGGTGGTACCTCAGTTTTCACTAATAATCAATCTGAAACCGATAAAAATGGAGACATAGTATCTCTCCATATGACTCAATGTAAATCCAATTAATTCATTCTAGGCACTCAAAAATACATACCAAAAACACATTTTATAGAGAATAAATATAGTGTTTGATGCTAAAGACAATCAGAAATGAACATAAAATGAATATAAAGGGCTAATATCTCTACTACTGATAAAGGAGAATGTGTGTGTTGATGCTCTACAGGACAGACCACTAGACCTGGAGCTATGAAATGTGGCACAAACATACTTTGGAGGGTGAGAATGTTCACCTTCGAGCCCTTTTTTTTTTTGAAATTTGAATTCATTAAAAATTAAGCAAAATTTTGGCATTTTTTCGTGATAACTTTCGAAAATATTGCAGCACAAGAATCATTTTCGCAATATCTGAAAGTGCAAAAAATTACCTTTTCAGTGATATCAGTTATGTTGACATATAATTTTTCTCTAATTTTAATGAATTAAAATATATATATATACTTATTAAAATATATTTTGGCATAATTTACAACATTACTTTTCATTGTTTCAACACAATTCAGACCATTTTCATTGTTTAAACAAATATTTATTTGCATGTTTCTCTTCCATTGTTGAAAACTAAAATAATATTTTAATGTTTAATACTATGTTTTAATCAGCATATTTTCATCCAGCTAACATGCTGCTGGACGTAAAATGTGCCGCAACATTTTAAAGTTAAAATGAAATGCATATTTCGCAAGAGGAATAAAAGAATGAAGTTAATGCTAACAGCACACAATTGTGTGCTACATGACACAGACGGTTGCTCGACTCCATTAGGGACGTTCATGCAGACAACGAACAGAATAGGTGCAAGGCTACTGAAAGAAAATGGCTTAATTGTCTATCAAAATTTGAAATTTAAAATTACTTTCTTAAGGGAACCATGAATATAAATTTATGCATAAGAGATTCAGTTGAAGTTACAGTCGAACGTCGCAAATCCGGAATTGTCGTGACTTCGGCAATTCCAGATTTGGGATAATTCCAGATCTTAGATCATTCCAATATTAAGAAGTGAATTTAACATCATAAAACACATAATTCAATTTAAATTTTTTAAAAACTTATTTATTACTTGTTTTCTTTGATTTATAAACATAATTAATATTATTTCTTATTAATTTTAACATTTTTACAAAATATTTCATTTAAAATGAGTTGCTTCATTAATTTTGGTTTTTGATTCAGTAACTTCTCTTTTATTTTATGTATCGCCATTATGTCCGACTCCGAAACGAAGTCTCTTTGCTCAAGTCCTTTTATTGTGGTGTTCAACAGTTCCACTAAGCTGTCGATTGACATTTTATCTTCCGCTTGTGTTTCTTCCTCGCTATCGGATACCGAAGTTTTGGAGTTCATCAACTCTATACTGCATATTTCGGCATCAGTGAGCTGACACACTGTCGGAGCTTTATCGTCGCAATGCAGTACTTAAAAGGCGTCATATTCGGCGATTTTTTGTCCTCTTCACTTGTCGTAATCAAGTAGTTCAAAAATTTTTTTCTTTAGAGATCTGAAATCGGTATCCACGCTTTCTTCGTCCTCATAGAATATGGTTGCCGACCACATATATCAACTCACATAAGAGAAGTACTACATTCGCGAGGGCTAGTTCAGAATTAAAGACAATCGCGAATTTCTACAATATTCCATTTGTTCTGGGCAAATCCTCTTTGTGAGCCAGAAGGGGAGAGAAAGTTGCGCGCACGTCTTATTTGTTAACATTTCTTTCCTTCTGGACTAGTTCGTTTTGAGTGCTAGAGAGGGGAAGGTATTGTAACTCCGCGATTCATTACAATACCCCCCTCCCCGCAATATCTTCGTCGCACATCGTTGTACACGTGGTTAAATACTTTCCCTCCCCAGATAGTTACGACCGGTTTCTGCTGACTCTGGGCGCCGATTTGTTAGATAAAAGTTAGGATATTTTCTTTTTTTTTTTTTTCCTTGGGGGAAGGGCTTTATGGAATGAAAAAGGTCCGGATTTGCGACGTTTGACTGAAACACGCTGGCAGCCAAAGGCGACTAGTAAAGAATAAATGAACATTTAACATGGCTTTTGCATTTTTATACCTTTTTGAAGACTTCTAGGCATATGGAAGTTAGCAAAAAGTGGGGAGAGAACGAGGTGCAGATATTATTGTTCGGGAAGGGAATCCGCATCGTAAGGACCTTAGGTATTGAGGCTTCACTTCTCACCTTGGTCTTTCGGCATGAGAAAGTTAGTAACGAGGTTCCATTGATACGCCAACAAAATCCAAGACAACTTTTTTGTGGAAAAAAATCGACAAAATTTGAACCAACAAAAATCAAGGCATTACATATATCAGACTTTGATTTAATATCTAGTACATTTTCTTTACTTGTATTTTAGGTACCCTCAGGAAATGGATTATGTGATATACCTACTGAAGGAAATTGTTCTTTGACACCACAGAGTTCCAAAGATTCTACCTCAAATGGTAATACTGCTATTCTAACAAATATGTTTCTGAAAATTCATCTATTTTCATTGACTTGATTCTTTAACCATCTATTTTCATTGTAAAAAATGAATAATTTTTTTACGTTTCTGTTTTTTGTCTGTGTTACTCTCTCTACTTTCAGTGATGCAGAAAAAAATGATAATAAGTGTAATTTTGTTTGGTTGGAATTTTTATAAGCACTATTTACTCTTGATAAAAAAAATATATATTTATATTAAGCCATCGTTTCTCTGTGGAGCAAAACAGTTTGATCTGCAAACTAGTTTTCATTTGTGACTTAAAGATTGTTATATGAAAACTAGTTTGCCTGAGTAATGAAGTTTATTAATAACAAATATTCTCTGCATCTAGTATTCTTAGTTGAATGCTTTGCCACCATTGGTCATCACGTTAAAACACAGTGATAGTGGGATTATTTCTGTTCGATAGCTTGATTTAACCTTTTTTAGTTCACTTCATGTTTCATTTTGAAAGTTACTAAATTTATTTTAAAAATGAGTGTTAGACATGTAGCTGATTTTAAATATGTAAAGGGAAAAAATTTGGTAATTTTTTTTTTTAATTTTCAAGAAATTTTTGATTTTACAGTGAAGACCAATGAACAGCAGTGGGCTATTTTTCTTCCAAATAAGTTATCATCGAAATGCAATTTAAATTATATATTTAATTTATAAGTATACTTGAATATTCAGGATATTCAACCTTCATAAAATTCAATATTACTTTCAAAGATTCAATTTAAAAAAATATCAATTTGTGAAAGAATCCTCATCATTTTCTGTCCCTTAGAGATCAAAAGCAATTTATCTCTTGCAATGCCAACATCTTTGTGAATACTAACGGTTTGAACTGGAATTTTTAGATAAGTTGCCCTATATATCTGGCTCTTAAGTTATGAAAGAAAAATTACCCTCTGTTTCATTCACGAGCAGTAAAAAAATGCTGAATGTGTGGTTTCACTAGAAAACCAATGAACGTGAAAGGGTTAATTCATCCAGATGTCGATAATTCATATCGGAATGTCCTACCTGGGGCACCATGTGGATGTGGATGAGAAGCCCCTGTATAATTAAGCAACTTCTCGCTGCTGGACTTGGGTATAATATTGATAGTGTGGCTTGTAAGGACCATCTGCAAAGATGGACCTTATGGTCGCACCCCCATAAAATTGGGGGGGGGGGGGTTCGTCACTCGTAATGTTCAGTACCTGATTTTTTGTCACTGCGACCAGTCTTTCAGATTCACCGAACGACTTAGTGCTAGGGCAAGATGGTTTTGTTTGAATTACCTACATATCTGAATTGGCTTGGTTTCTTATTGCTCTTTGGAATCACTGAGTCAGTGTTCCAAAGATTCTGGCTCAAATGGTAATACTGTTCTAAAAAAGATATTTCTGAAAATTCCTCTATTATCATCTACTTTCATAGAAAAAAAAAATACTTCCTCTACATTCAGTAATTCAGAAAATTTGTTTGTTTGGATGGAATTTTTATATGCACCATTTTCTTTTTTATAAAAATAAAAGCTGTCACTTGCCTGTGGAGCTAAACAGTTTGGTCTGAAAAAGTAATTTCATTTGCATCTTTCTAGGTTAAGTTAACACATTGAATACTGCAGATTTATGGAAAAGCATTTATTCACAGCAACATGCTTAAATACATAAAAGGTTACGAAAGATTAGACATGAGAGAGGATTCTTTCTTCTCTCTGATTATACCGCAATGTTGGAAGAGGTGGCTTAATCAACAGAATTACATCTCTATTTTGCACATGCGCAGTGTCAGCCAATAATATCTTACAGAGTAGCAAGGAACATACTACTTTAGTTGAAGGAAATGCGCATTGAATTCCAACAGACTTAAAGATTGCTTTATGAAAAATAATTTGCCTAAGTAATAAAGTTTATTGATGACAAATATTCTCTGCACCTAGTTTCCTTCACTAGTTTTCTGCCACCACTGGTCACAATACTGGTCTGATTAATTATTTCTGTTTGATAGCTTGGTTTAAATCATCCAGATGGTTGATTGATTGAGATGTGATAAGATGGGATTTTTTGCAACAAAGGCCATTATCCCCTGGTGTCAAAAAGGATGCACTCAATAGATGTCAAAAAGATGCACTCAATAAATGTCAATAAGATGCACTCAACAAATGTCAAAAAAGATGCACTCAATAAATGTCAAAAAAGATGCACTCAATAAATGTCAAAAGTTTTCAAAGATTGAAGAAGAATCCTAAGATGCCGCTTATCAGAAACAGCTTTTTGAAAAAAGGCTTTTAATGACGAATACAATTGAAGATCAAAATTAAGTTTTGCGTAGAGGATTGACCTATGATTTGAGTATTTGGAACAGACTAGAATAATGTGTTCAATGTTATTTTCACGGTTGCAAACTTGACAACGAGGATTATTGTGTAAACCAAATCTATGCAACAGCGCCGGAGTAATAATCATCCGGGTTAAAAGACGTGCAATAATGATTTCTCTCTTCTATTTTTGAGCCAAGGAGTAAGAGTTAACATGGTGGGAATATTGCCAATAGATTCTTGATATTTGCTGGTTTGAAAGGAATGGTTCGTTTTCTGAAGAGAAATTGACTGAAGATGAGAAATTATATCTACATAAGCAACCCACTCTAAAAAAGGGTGCGACTCCGTGACAGCTTTTGCGAGCAAGTCCGCCTTTTCATTCCAATGGATTAGTGAATGCCCTGGAGTACACACCAAACAAATTTTTTGATGAAAATTTTTCCTAACAAGAATTTTGCCAGCTAGTCTGTGAATAGCCTTTGGAGATCCAGATGGTGATGGCTTGTTTTGTTGGTAGGTTGTTTAATTTTTAATGGCACAAGAGCCATATTTGGCTAAGCTGTGCTGCCAGATGGTGATGCCATATATCAGAATGATTGGTTTGATT
This sequence comes from Araneus ventricosus, assembly GCA_013235015.1. Taxonomy (NCBI): domain Eukaryota; kingdom Metazoa; phylum Arthropoda; class Arachnida; order Araneae; family Araneidae; genus Araneus; species Araneus ventricosus. The sequence goes on from BGPR01012087.1 coordinate 12,225, forward strand.
TCTTAGAAGAGCCATTGAAAATATGCAATGGCTCTGAAATCCACCCCTCCGACCTCGATAGCATAATCTGCAGGGATATGCTTGTTTTTGAAGCATTTTGAATCTCTTCCATGACCTCATTAACACTATTTCTACCACGATTTTGTGTATACCTATTTTGACACCTTTGCGTTTGAATGCAAATAATTGCCAAAACTGTCGAGATGAATAGTGGTCTGCCAGGAGAGGAACTTGTTTCAATCTTTTTCCAAACTGTTCCATCAATAGCAGTTTCAGTATTTTGCGTTCATTGCTTTCTTCGCTATCATCTTCAGAATCCGCCAACAATCTCATTCTCTTTCGTCCTCTACTTGCATTCAAATTATCTTTTTCTTCATTAGTGCTTGATGAGTAATTTTTATAATCGCTATCGAATCCGTGGTCATTTTAGAAAGAATCGTTCAACTCGTCTTCACTTTCAGATTGTGAGCTTTCATCAATTTCAGAGCATTCTTCACTCATGTCATTTATTTTTTGACTCTGAAATCGGGATTCTCTAGTCTGATTATAATTGATACGATACTGGAAAATGGTGCTGATATTTATATGTAAAATGGCTTAAAATGAGACATTGTTATGAAATGCTTAAGGTGTCTTTTGACACCTCATGGTAGAAATAGGTATACCATATGCATATTTTTAGATCTAGGATGAGCTGGAGGAAAATAATATCACTGAATTAATTTAACAACTATTGTACGAAAAGTAAAAAAAAATAATTCTAGAGAATTGATTAAACTTAGAGAATAATTTTAAGTTTAAATTTGAAAGGTGTTTTTTGACACCTTGGTACAAATAGTGTTGAGCCCATATCAGACGAACAAATTTTCTGTCGGAGAGAACTTGAGGACCGATCGCCATTCATTTCAGCAGTGAATAAAAAAAAACTTTAAAAAAAAAACGCCTTTACCAATGTATTAAAAAAGAAAACAAAATACTTTTTTCTCAAAAATCTGGAAGTCAAAACAAAAATCAGAAAAGTATGAGGTGCAGGTAGAAAAGCTCTAAATGAATTAGAATTGCAATCACATTTATAATATATTTTATATGATGAATGTTTAATAACATTTCGTTTTTTATGTTAACCATTGTGGTTTTAAATCTTTCTCCTCTTGTTTTCAGCACTTCACGCATTTACGATTTTTGTTTTGACCTCCAGATTTCGAGAAAAACTATTATTTTCTTTTTTAATGCATTGGTGACAGCGTTGTTTTTTTTAAAGTTTTTCTATATTTATTATTTTGTAGTTTTTAGTCTTTTAATTTATGTCATAAGTCTATTTTTACTCATGGGATATCTTGATCAAACACTTGTTCACGTCTGAAGAGTGGCCATGTGATATCCGTGATGTATCCAAATGAGCCATTGACAAGTTCTTTTGGAACGTTTATATTTGATCTCAGCATTACTTTAGCACTGATGAAGATCTCTAGTTCTTGAAAAATACTTATAGATTTTAAAAATTTTCCTACTCTCGTTTTTGATATGTTAAGGCTCCCAGAATATTTTATTTTGCTAACAGCTTATTACAGTACTCTCACTCTTTTACAATACTTTTTACATGGTTTATTGTTTTGCTCTTACTTATTGTGTTACTGTCACGGCAATATGTTTTACTCTTTTAATGAAGTAATGGCTGAATTAAATAAGCCATTACTGTTTTTCTGAAGTATACAAAATTCGACCTTGAGGTGTTAATGAATCTCCTCGTTTTAGCTTTCCCCGAGTCCAAGAAACACATTTTCTGAATTATATGTCTTTGTCTATGAACTTGCAAACACAATGAGCTAGATGGATGAAATTTGGTAAGTGATGTTTATGCTCAAATTGTGGATTTTTATTTAATATTGGACAAAATCTGTCTATGCGAAGTCTGTCTGTCCTTGTACATGTAAACTCGATATCTCAAAAAAATAATTGGCAAATATCACCGTGTGGTTTTTTGGCCAATTCTGCCAGAATGTTGACTGCCTATTGTCTGCCTGTTCACATCTATGGAAACCTGATAAAAATGCAACAAGCTGTATAAATGGAATTCAGTGTCGGTCTTGATACCAAAACTGTAGATCTGTATCAAATTTTAGACATATTCAGTCAAAGGGAAGTGGCTTGAAATGTATACTATGTACGAATCTGTAAAACCATTTCCATGCCATGTTAGTTTTATGGTACAAAAGAGAGAGTTGCAGAGATTTTCAATGGATTCCAAGCCAATGCCCCCTGCCTTGGAAACAAAATGAAGGTTCTGGGAAATGCATGAACTATGGCCCTATCTCTCTTATGAACTGAGGTCTGGAGAATTCCATGTGACATCACACCCCCAAACACTATATACACCCAAGGCGTTTAATCACTTTGGAGTTTTGTTTTCATAGCAGTTGGATGCTGATTGCTGTCGACAGTGCAGTTTCTGTTATTTAATTAATGATTTGCTGTCTGATTGTGTTGTTAATTTATAAAGGTGCTTTTTTTTTTCTTTTCACCTCTGTTCCATGTTTTCTGGAATATTTGTGGAATGAAGTGTCATTTTCCACTATCCAGCTTGTTGGAATACATTCACTATACACTCACTGGATGATTTTCTTAATAATACTCAATTTTCTTTGCTATGCTGTGACAGGAAACACGCCAATATTGTGCAATTATACGAAAAAATTGTGTGTGTGGGGGGGGGGCCCACTCCTGTTGATTAAAAAAATTTTAAACCTGGCAAAAAAACATTTTGTTGGGTCTCTATTTAGAAAGCTAGACTCAAAATTAAGTAAGAACAAAACTGCACTATTTCTTTTGTTAAAATACATGTGTTTTGTCCCCAAACAAGTTGCTTAGTTAATTTATTGCTTACAATAAAAGTTAGTTATTATTTAATGCATGTATGCCCTTTATTTAAAAAAACAACTATTGTTTTTTTTCCAAACTCAATGTTTGCTTTGAAACAGATTTTCTGTTGCAATGTGTTGATAACAAATCGATAAATGTAATCTGAATGAATTCATTTTCATCAATTAAAATTCAAAATGTAATTTTAGATGCAGTAATAATTTTAACAAAAGTAATTTATAGTAGACTCTCTCTAATCCGACACTCACACTAGTCCGATGCACCTATTGGAACACGTTACTTGGTGATGAGGCATTCTTTCCTGTTAAAAATTAAAAACTTCCCCCTTTCAGTTCATGATTCTTCTATTGACCCTCGAGAGTCCGGACACTCTCCGTAATCCGACAAATGCCCGGTCCCGTATGTGTCGGATTAGAAAGAGTCTACTGTATTGTTAAAAAAAGTCATATACCTTTATTTTGTATTATTTAGAAAAACAGAAACTTTGAGTTTATTTCAAATAGAATGGAAATTGTGTTTTACTTTTTTGTATATATTTTCAGATGAACCTGCAGCTAAAACTTTTGCAAATGACAGAAAAATGAAGATGCAAACATCTCCAACTTGGCAATATTTCAATTTTATTGATAAAAATTATGCTCAATGCAAGATTTGTGGAATGTCTATTTCTTACATAAGTTTCTCCAATTTGATGAGACATTTTATTAGAAAGCATCCGTGTGAACTCGTAGCAAGGGCTCGCAATGGAGAAGAAAAGGTACGCAGTTGCTCTATTGGCATGCGAAAATTACTTCATTTTGTGTTCATAAAGATATCAAATTATTCACTACTTCAATCAATATTATACTTCATCGAAACATATCTGTTTAATTTGTATTTTTCAAAATAGTAAAAATGTTGGTTTGGTATATGGAAGTAAAGAGCTTGATATAAGCATATCAGACTATGGACTGGAAAATTTGGAGCTTAACTGGGAAATTTCAAATAACTGTCAATCATAATTATTCAGTTTATAAAATTATCAGCAATATAATGAAGGTTTTCATTAGTTCATATCTCATACTGAATGCAACTTTATGTAGTCGAAATTTTATTTCTGTTGTTACTTGAAATTTGTGTGAAATCTTTGTTAATCACTACAGAAAAGGTCTGTGTTATATCCAAACAATAAACTTCAAATTTATATTTACACATTTAAAATTTTTAACAGCATATACATCAGGGTTGCGGCGATTTAAATCAGTTGATTAAAATCACTGATTTAAATCAATTGATTTTTTTTAATAAAAATCACTGATTTAAATCAATTGATTTTTTAAAAATAAAAATCACTGATTTAAATCACTTTATTTTAAATGTCAAGTTAATCTGCTTTAATGAAATAAAATTGTTCATGTATCTTTAAATAGTGATTTTAAAATATTTTTAAATGTATATTTAAAGAAAGAATATATAGAATATAAAAAAATATTTCATTGAATTCATGTAACTAGAGTACTTCCATATCTTTATTTTTGAGAACACAAGCAAATTAGATTTTAAATAAATCTCTGATGAGCAACACAATAAAATGCAAAATATGAGATGCACCTTTTTTATAAAATAAAATAAATATTGTGAAAGGATCATGTTCACAAAGAAAGAACATAGTAAAATGCATCGAGTTTCATTTTAATGTTAGAGAAAACTAAATAGCGTTGGGGACAACAAAGTTTTTATATTGCAATAATGTTCAAATGTAAGATAATTAAGTAATACATAGAAATGTTCCAAAAGAAATACAAACATCTACATAGTGCAATTTAAGCTATGATCTATACTTATAAAAGGCAATGTTTGTGTGTGTGCGTGCACACACAAATATTTTTTAAACAGTTGTTACTTGTTTGAATTAAATTTTTTAAATTTATATTTTTTTAAAAAGAAAGTACAGCTTTTAATGACTGGTATGTTGTTATATATATAATTCTATGACTGTAGGGCTCATTGTCTAATATACAAATGTTAAATATATATATATAGTTTTAAAAAAATCATTAAAATAAAAAAAATCTTGATTTAAATAAAAAAAATCTGATTTAAATCAAATAAATCGATTTTTTTTAAAAGAATCAAAAAAAAAATCGACAACCCTGATATACACGGATTATTCAGAAAGTAACTTGCACATTAGCAATGTACGATCACACCATTTAGTTCAGGTTGTTGCTGACAGTATTGTTGGGTTCAGGGTTAATGACTGAAGTGGTTGCTTACAGTTGATAGTAAAAACAGGTCAAAACACAAATATCTTTGAATGTCTGACAGTTTAAACAACCTGTGCGGCAGAGACATCATTGTTAGGGAAGACAGCAATGCAGATGTTTCATAGTGGTTTCTGATAATTTTTAAGGAAATCGATATGCCTGCCACAATCCCATACAGTGACTGCAATGCAATGGCTCATTACAAACTTTGTTTGGGAAATTTTCCCTCATCCCCCTTACAGCCGAAACCTCGACCCTCTGATTTTCATATATATTTTCAACTTTAAGGCTTTCAATTCTGGCTGGAGATTCCAGAAAGATAATGCTTTGAAGCAAGCTGTTACTGCCTGGTTATCATCACAAGGGGCATCATTCTTCAATACGTGGATACAAAATAAGTACCTTGTGTGCAAGTGTTTGGACACGGATGGCAGTTATGTTTAAATATAACACAAGGTTTGAACTCGGTTAAAGTGTTTTGTTTCATTATATTTTGCATTCTTTTAACTGGCCTACCAAACTTACTTTCTGGATATTCTGTTGTAGTTGTTACTAATCCCTCTCTGTCTAGCGGCAGCTAGACACCATCCATGAGCCCACTCACCCTCAAGAAATCGAGAGCAAGCAAAGGATCCGTCTCGAAAGTCTCCCTAGATAGGCGAAGACAAGAGAGGATGTGCTCTGGGGACGCACTCACTACTCCACACTTTGCGCAGACCGGAAAAACTTTGTTACCGTGGCTAAAGGAGCAACTCCTCAGGTGACCGCTAACAAATCTAGACAGCGCCGTCTAGTCGGCTCTGTCACAGGCAAGGCCAATGGAGCCCCCATGACTGCTCCGCTTATACCAATCATGGGATGGAGGGACTCTCCATGTCTTTAAATCTTTGTTTTTTCTGATGGAATAAATCTCGTCAAATGTTAAGGAGGGGGCTGAACACAAAGGTTCAGCCGTGCCCTGCTTCGCCAAATCATCAGCAACCTCGTTTCCATAAATATCCACGTGGGAGGGTGTCCATTGGAGGTGCACCTCATGATCCATGCCTATATGTCTAAGTAATTTCAATATATGGATATTCTAAATATTGGTTTGTACTGTTTTCATAAAACAACTTTATAGGCATCTCTGTTTATGAAATTAAGTCTATTTATGGTCATCAAATTTTATTTGCAAAGTTTTGGAATTGATTGAATTTAGATTTCAGTTTCTGCTTTATTTTCTTTTTAGGATGCTGAGAAAAATGTAGATGATAGTTCAACTGATGCTCTGACGTTGCAACCACTAAATCAGTCTACAATTTCTGATGTTGAAGGTATTGATATAATAATAATATCCCATGTGAGATTAAATAGTTTAATGTGAATCTTTATACAGATTTTAAGAGTATTTGTTAATTTCATTATTTGTGGTCATTTATTATTTTGTTGTTATAAATAATCAAAAGGAGCAGGCAATTTATTTTATGTGTCTTACTATAAATAATTTTATGATTACAAAAGTAAAACCTAAATCTGATTTGCATTTGCAATTTGCTTGCAGATTGTAATACAGCATATTTTCACTTAACAAGCAACACAAACAATCTCATTTTTTTTTAAATTTCAAAGAGAAAGAGAAACAATTTTTTGCAAACAATAACAAATATTTCTGAATTTCTTTACTCATCTGGTAGTATCATGTGGTCTCATGTTCATTGAATTCATGATATTTTTCAATCCAATGAATAATTAAGAGGCACTGTGTTTTGACTCATTTTAATTTATTACAAAGAAAGTTACTTTTCAATTTGAGATGATGAAAAGTATCAGTTTTATTGTCGAAATATTCAGCCTTTATTTTGAATGCTAAGCATGTTGTTAAATATTGCTGCTACAGTCAATTATTTGTTATTCTTAACTAGCCACTTTTGGTGAGTTTGCTTGTTTGTCAGGAATATAATTTCAATTGAATCTCTTATGCATAATTTGATATTCATGACTACCTCAACAAAATACCTTCAAACTGTGGTAGACATTCAACCTGTTTTCTTTTCATGACTTTGCATGTTCATTGTCTACATGAAAGTTCCAAATGGAGTCAAGTAACACTGCATGTGTCATCCAACTTCTTCCCTTTCTTATTCCCCTTGCAAAATGTTCATTTGATTTGAACATTAAACTGGCGTGACAGATTTTATGTCCAGCTGCTTGTAAACTGGATTAAAGTGTGCTGATTAAAAGAATTAAAACAGCTCAGCCATAATCATTCAACTTGCTGGATATATTTCCTAATGTACTTATTATCTTAGAGGACTTTGGATTACAGATTTCACAGGAAAGTTGATAAAAAAAAAAGACACAAAATCCATTAGGATACCTTCCATTACACCTTGGATTTCAATGGTTTGAATTCCATTGCTTCAATGAATGTATTGCTGGAAATTCTGTCTAAAAATATTTTTAAAAATCTATTAAAACTAGATGAAAAATTGTACTACAACTTAATTGATATTGTTGAAAAGATATATATATATATATAACGTATTCGTGGTTGTAGTCGTTGAAAAAAAAACAGGCCGAGCAAATAACTACCTCTTATTTTATTATCAATAGGAGAGTGGTGGATATACGTCCATCTCTGTTTAGGTTACAAGCGAAAGTGAAGTGCAAAATCCCTGTATTCTCTCGGATAAGGGAATAACATATTGACACGTGATCAAAGTGAAGGGAATATTGGGTATTTTTAATAAGTTATGTAGGTGTTTCAGGGAAAAAGTCTGGTGCCAAAGAGACGCCATCATGATTTTCTGTGGGCACGTGAAAGCGATTAAGTATTCTTTTAGTAATAAACATGCCAAAATGAGAGATTTAATATACCTCCAGCGTGGGAAAGGAATGAAACTGGAGTTTTAGAAAAGTGATTTTGGAATATATTAAGATTTTAAAATATATAATATTAGAATTTGGAATAAAATTAAGTGCAATTATTACATACATATATATATATATATTAAATTTTTAAATGGTATAAAAAATATTTTTGTGCTTTGGTGTTTTCATAAATAATCAAGGAAAAACAAATAAGTTTTGCTTAATTTTTATTTAAAAGTTTTGAAGTACCACCCTCCAAGTATGTTTGTTTAAATTTCGTTACTCTATGTCCATTGGTCTGCTGTGTTGAGTCCCAACACACACACATTCTCCTTTATTATTAGTAGAAATATTTGCATACCCTATTAGCATAATATAAAGAGTAAAAAATCGAATCATAGAATATGAAAGCAAAAATAATACAATGTTTCAATAGCGTGCAAAATGCTGCTGCAAAGGAAAAACAAATGTAGACAAAATATTTTTTATGAGCAGAAAAACAAAGCAATTTAATTTGAAAAAACTGTAGGAAAAGAATAAAAGAATCCAGCCAAGCAGGTGTTGTCAAGGGTCACCTGCTGACATGGGTTCAAAAATTGGAACTTTTTCTGTAAGAAGCTGGACTTTCATTTAACAAAACTTCTATTGGCCCAAAAGATCCCAAGAGAAGAAGGACTGACCACAAAACTTTTCAACACATCAAAATTACAAACACATAAAGCGTAAGATATTTTACAATATCTCCATGATGCTGCTATGATGTTCTGAATGCCGCACAATATCGTGAAGATATCGTATGAATATTTTAGAACATCTTGTGCTAATAGGATATGTACTGATACATAACACTGTACCCGCGAAAGCAGTTGTGTGCCTGTTAAATATCTTCTCATGTTGGTTATATGGAACTATTACATGCGAAAATACACTCGTGTCTCTTTTACAGAGGGATCTGAAGGAGAAACTTCTGAAGAAGTCAATGAAATTAGAAAAAACGCATCTGGTGCTCGAAGTTCTGATCAGACATCTGGATTACGTCGTTCAAAGCGGATTAAAACGGATCATCCGCTTCATGTGGAAAATCAAATGGTACTCATATCTTTGTACATCTTCATAATGTGATACACTAGGCACAGTGTAATTCAGTTATTCTGTTTTCTTATGTATAAACATTACTGTGAATGAACATATTTCTCTTTTAAACCTACGTAATATTCTGTGGATTTTAAAATGCAGGATGCCCACTAAAGTACTGAATTTTAGAACAGTGACAGCAGTAGTCATAAAAATGGAGTGACTATCCACTAGCCAATGAGACCACTCATAGCACCTCCTGGTGGCAAAATTTGGAGTTAGTCTTGTTATCTCAAAAATGATACGAGACATGGGAAAAAAAGTCAATTACGAAATTTAAAGCATCATTGATTTGCCATAAAAAGACCCCCAGAGCACATTAGGTATTAAGAATAGAATGCAAAAAATGCTAATTTTTTTGGCCATGTTTTCCAAAATTGTGATGTATGGACTGGATGCCTCTCAAAACGACATGTTTTTTTATATTTTTTTTATTTTTATATTTGCCAACCCTGTTTACCCAAAGGGACGTCAAGCATATCACGAGTTGGAGGCAGAAAAGCCGTGTTCAAACAATCCTGAAAGAATTAGGTGCTTATTTGTATCTGCCAGAAAGACTATTGGCTGGGGATTTTGAGAGAGGTTATGCATGGTGCTGCTATATCATGAATTGCTCAGACGTGGATGGATGGATGAGGCATACTTTGTCCATCACAGGCACTAGAAAATCCCTTCTGCTAACATTTGCTGAACTTTTCAACATTGTATTACTGTACTTGTGCCAGTGTATCACCTGCCATGTTGAACAGCATGCAACAAACATTGCAGTCCAGTCCTTCTAGATATCCATTGCGTCTGGAAGAAGGATAAATGAGCCTAATGGCAGGTCAGTACTCCATTGTTCTGTGTTTCGTGGCATCACAGATTTGGAAAATGTGACCAAACAAATTATTATTTTATGTTTTCTGTTCTTAACACTAATGCATGGAAGGTATCTTTTCTTGCTAAAGTTAATGAAGCTTTTTATTGTATTTCTTACTGTTTTTATGATAAAAGTGGAGACTCTAAATTTTGTAGCTAAGTAGCTGTAATGTACGAGGCGCATCTGGAAAGTAAGTACCATTTCGTTCTACCGCCACCACAGCGCTAGTGTCGCAGTTCCGTGCATGTGTACACGTGTGTCTGGTTTATTGTCTGTCCCCTGATGCCATTACAGCAGGATTGTGTTGTGTTTACAGGTGTTAGTGAGCGTTCAAAATGTTTAAGACGATTTCCGACCCAGCCGACTGTGAAGTGTGTTCTGTAATACAGTTTTTGAACGCAAAGAATGTTAAGCCAGCTGAAATTCATCGACTGTTGTTTGGATTCTGGAGCGACATGACAAACTCAAGTTTCATCACCTGTCACAATTTTGTTTAGGAATTCATTGCCCTCTTCACTGTATCGGGTAAGAAATGTCAAAGCACTGCCAAGTCCCTTCATTTTGTGGACATCCGTAAGTATTTTCGGAACCCAACGGGAACACAATTTGCGATAATTTAAGCGATTTGTGACAGTCTCATGCAAAACAGTTTTTGAAATTTGTGGAAACTCATCACAAAGCATTCTTATTGTGAACCGACTGTTTTCACAAATTTTCTCATTCGCTCATTGACAACAGAAGGTCGCCCACTCCGTGCTTCGTCATGAACATTGGTGCGTCCATCTTTGAATTGCCGAACCCACTTTCTAACCATTCCATCAGTCATTACATTTTCACCATAAATCTCTACAAGTTGACGATGAATTTCAGCTGGCTTAACATTCTTTGCGTTCAAAAACCGTATTACAGAACGCACTTCACAGTCGGCGGGATCAGAAATCATCTTAAACATTTTGAACGCTCACTAACACCTGTAAACACAACACAACCCTGCTGTAATGGCGTCAGGGGACAGACAATGAACCATAGACACGTGTGCGCATGCATGAAAGTGCGACACTATCGCTGTGGTGGCGGTAGAACGAAACGGTACTTACTTTCCGGACACGCCTCGTACCTTTGCATTGAATTAACAAGTTTTTGTAAAATCAGAAAATATGTTTATTATCGAAAAGAAATTACAACCATTAAAACAATTAAAGATTGAAACAGCAAAATTCTTAGGAATTTCTGTGTTCTATTATTTTAAGACTAACGATGAGACTATTATGTTTTTATCAGATTCTGCAATATTCTATTAGATACATTTTTAATTCCTATAACTGAAAAATATTTTTTAAATTTAAAAACTTTGGAAGAAGAATTTCTTTATTCTCTCTTTCTTGATTCAAACTGAATGCTGCATGTTGTCACTACATTTTAATTCAATTATGTTAGAAATAATTTGATTTAAATAATTACCAAATTTATATTGAATTGAATTAACCCTTTCGACCCTAATGGGACATATTTGTACCAGTATGCTATGAAGTTGTTTCAAATTCTACTCAAAAAGGTTAAACTCTCTATATTACTTCCATTTTCTACATATAGAAACATGTTTTACAATTAATAAAAATTAGCTATTTAATTAATTGACCTTCGTTCAAGCCTCCTTATACTTCATAGTATTTGTGAGCACAGTTTGAGACGAATCTGCCGAGTTGTGTCAAATTCTATAGCATGACAAACTATTTGTTAATATTCACTTTCATACCTTTAGATGAAGACTGAGTTGAAGGATGTTTCTATAAATGAAAATCTTCAGTCATCCCAAGATCAGAACAGTGTTTTGGAAGACAATACAGCGACTGGTAAGAACAGAGTGCAGTGTGCATTCTTCTTTAAGGATAGATAGGGCATTTAATTAATTGTTAAGGATAAATTAGGCATCAAAATGAGGGAATTCTTCCTTAGGGATGATTTGTCAGAATAATGGTTTTTCGTGTTAATTAAGAATCCTATCCAGTCTGTTTTGCTCTGAATTTTTTCTCCTTCATCTCTTGATTTCTAAAAATTAAAATGTCTTGTATTTTTTAAAAATCTGAGTATGCTTTCATTTAAATTTTTCTTAAATTACAGAAAAAATTTTAATTTGATTGTTTAGATGAATTTCACACAGATTAATAACTAGCTGATATACCTGGCGTTACTCAGGAAAAAGATCCTTTCATGTCTTTTACATACCTGCCAACTGCTACGGATTCTCCTTAGTTACTATGGATTTTATCAAAAATTTGTGCAAACTGCAGAACTATGGATAAGATTAAAATTTCTACAGAAACGAGTTTCCTCCCTTGTGCGCAATCACTTTAATTCTATGCCTTGATGACATGATGATCCAGAATTTGTTTCTACATTTCATGTTTTTGAAAAATGTCATATAATCATTTCTAATTCTTCTAATAATAATGATATATATATTTCTTGTATTATTATTTATTCAGATAAAATATTTATTTGTTGAAATATGTAAATGATCATAAATTCAAAATTTTGACACAAGTCTGTTCCCTTGTAGACCTTTTGCTACGACAGCCACCTTTCCAATGTTGGCATGTATGCTTTTATCTATCAAACACTAATTATTTAATCAATTGTCATAAAACTTGCATTAACACCTTGCTTGTGCTTCAGTATTTATTAGGAATGTTTGAAGCACTTATAACGTAATGAGGGTTACAGTTCTCACATGTCAAATTAACTCTTGGCTACATAGTGTAAATGTCATATGCAAAAAAGTAAATATATATTGAACAATAGTAAGGAATGCCAAATCACATGCAAATCAATGCATTATTAAAATCATGTATGAATATTTTTATTTGAAAAATACTTTCATACAAAATAGTAATAAATTGATATAAAGTAGTAATTTTACTACACAAAAATCCTGTTATCATCTGCTACTTTATTTTTAATTAAATTAAGAATATCATTTGTATCAAGCAATCATAAGTTAATAACAATATAATATATAAAGATTCAAACAAAATCCAATCAAACATTGTCTGGGGACTGGAATAAAATGATTTAAAATATCAAACATATTCTCATGCAAAAAGAATGGAAACACTGAAGATAAAATAATCTTTTCTATATGTGGAAAACATCGTTTTTTTAGTTTATAAAAAGTTAACTATTCAATGAATCTCCATGAAACTTTCCTAATGCTTTCATAGTCTTTGCGAGCAAAATTCTATGTTGTATAAAGTCTTTGTGAGCAAAATTCTATATTGTACAAAGTCTTTGTGAGCAAAATTCTATATTGTACAAA
>BGPR01012087.1:25522-40673 GCA_013235015.1 Araneus ventricosus
AAAGTCTTTGTGAGCAAAATTCTATATTGTACAAAGTCTTTGTGAGCAAAATTCTATATTGTACAAACTGCTGTGTTTCTGTAATGTTCAAACTATGTGTGGATTTTTACTTAACTTATATAGGTGAAAGAAAGAGAATGGGACCCCGCTCTTCTGTGTGGAAAATTTTCACTAAGCTCGAGAATGGTTGTTCCCGGTGCAAAATTTGTGGAATGACGATGTCTAAAAAGTCATATGTAAGCAACTTACTGAGGCATATGAAACGAGTTCATCCGTCCTCTGAGTCTGCAATGCAAAGGGTAAGTAGACTTCCGTTATTCTCAAGTCTGATAAGCTGTTGCAAAGCTTGTTGTTTCGATTTTCCCCTCTTGTTCGATTAATTGTTTAATTCAATTGCTTACCTTTAAAAACACTTCTTTCATACAAAATATAAAAGACTAGCAGTACGCGCACAGCGTTGCCCGTGGAATCAGGATTTTAACAAAATGAGGAAAAAAAAACCCCGCCCACAATGACATGAAAAAGTTTTGAAAACAAAATCAAAACAAAAGATACACATTTTTTGATTTTCCTGCTTATTTTTTTTTTTTCCCACGCTACAGTACAGAGTACGTTAATCCGAAACAATATTACAAAATTGGAACGTGAAAATGATTATTATACAGCAAGCAAAATATAAATCAAATCCGAAAATAATAATCAAAGTAATTCATTCAGGTGAAGGTCATGACGTATCCTGCACGTCCGCCAATCAAAATTGGCATCAACGTTCCGAAGAAGTGCCGCGCGAGGAACTCGATCGAGAAAAATAACTCTGAACGGCCCAGAAAGAAATTAATTTTAAAAAAACAGGGAAAGATATTTTAACCGTTCTTGTTTTAAAGGTGCATTAGTCACCATTACGACTACCTGTGTGCCAAATTTCATGGCTGCAAGTGCGATAGATTCGTCTGGACATCGCAGACAAACACACACACAAACATTGCCTTTTATAAGTATAGATGAGCAGATTCTTAAGAAATGAATCCTTGTTAATGAAATTCAACATGCAAGGTTTGATTATTTGTCCATAACACCATCATGTAGCTAGAATCTCGGTTGTTATTGTGTTGGCTTTTGGCACTTGGTCAAGGGTTACCAGCCAAATCCATGAATCAAGGACTCGCAGTAAAATTGAAGTGTGGCACATTTTATTGGTCAAAGCGACCTTGAAGCACCTTTGAGTGAAAGTTCGACTTAATCTGTAGTCAATTGGGGTATGCATGCAGACTCCACCCTACCCTAGCTGTAGGCAGCTATGTAGCAGCCCACTCTATACAAATGCACATAAGGACAACACAGGTTACCAAAAGGACAAATTGTCCAGAGTACATCAGGTACAACATTCGGTATCAAATATTAAGTAACAAGCCAATATAATTTAAATTAAATTAGTCCTAAAGGAAGGTAATAAATCTTACAAAATGGCTAATCTAAGAGGAATTAAAAAATAAAATAAAACATTTCAATGACTAAAAACTAATTTAAGAAACAAGAAAATTTAGTATTCCCTAAACAATGAAATGAGCCTGAATAAATTGAGGTATAGCATTCAAAAGAATTAAGAATTTTAAACTGGACAGCAATAAAATAAAAGCAAATAGATATATAAAAAATGAATGGCGTAGATAATTATAAATAATAAATATAAGCCCTTAAAAAGGTCTAAATATGTAACAAACAAAATAAATGGATAAATGCAGTAATTATATTTTAAAAAGTTATAATAGCATCGATACAAAAACTCAATAGTATGTTGTTATTATTTTGTAAGAGAGCTTGCCTACGTACCAATGTTAGTAATGCGTTGCTAAAGCACACATTGGTCTACCAATTCAGAATAATAATCAAGGTAGGTTAAGACAGCTTTTGGATGGGATATTAACGCAGTGTTTGAACTCAAAAAGAACTCACAAACAAAATATGCTGTGGTAAACAACTGACCAAAGCAGAAAGGAGACCATCACTTAGTGAGAGAGTGTAATAGCAGAAAAGGCGAGTGTTCTACGCCCATAAAACTGGGTTTTTTTATTGCTCTCTCTCTTTGAGGCCCTCGTTAAGACAATGTGGGGACAGAACTCGTAGCTTTTAGATTGGAGTTCTTGAGACACTACTCGGCCACTGAAACTAAAACTTTACTTGGAGGAAGAAAAATCCTATCGGGAAGAACAAAAAACTAATTTTATTTGCAAATAGACAATATGAAGATGTATATATGTAATAATCTCGCTTAATTTTATTCCAAATTCTAATATTATATATTTTAAAATCTTAATGTATTCCAAAACCACTTTTTTAAAACTCCAGTTTCGTTCTTTTCCCGCGCTGGAGGTATATTAAATCTCTCATTTTGGCATATTTATTACTAAAAGAATATGTAATCGCTTTCACGTGCCCACATGAAATCATGACGGCGTCTCTCTGGCACCAGACTTTTTCCCTGAAACTCCTACGTAACTTATTAAAAATACCCAATATTCCCTTCACTTTGATCACGTGTCAATATGTTATTCCCTTATCCGAGAGAAAACAGGGATTTTGCTGTGCACTCTCACTTGTAACCTAAACGGAGATGGACGTATAACCACCACTCTCCTATTGATAATAAAATAAGAGGTAGTTATTTGCTCGGCCTGTTTATCTTCAACGACTACAACCACGAATACATTATATATATATTGTAACAAAATTGTCTCGTGGGTGTATGTGAATGCAATCCAGTAAGCAGGAATTTTTTAAAAAATAAAGCTCTTTATTTTACAAATATTCTAGGAAAAGAAACATACCACAAGTGTTAAAACAGCACTTGCAAAAATTCACAACAGAGACTACCAATAAATCTCAACACAACGCTCAAAGGTTTCTTGTTAGCTCACCAGCTTGCTTGCTGATCAAATTCCAACTGACTCTTCTTGGCATGAGAGATTGCTTTTATACTTTTCAACAGGAAGTGACTTCATTACATAGGAAGTGACATAATCTCTAGAAAGTTCATGAAACCAGTAGAAATAGCTTGAAAGTTTGAGGTCCTTCTAGAAAATTCCGTTTGTCGCCAAGATTAGCATCTCAGGGAAACGACTTTTTAGTTTTGTAACAATATACTAGCCGCTTCCAGCAACCAGTTTGCTCGCCTGGAATACTGATTGCATTTCATTTAAATTGAATCTCTTTTAATATGATTAACCTTGAATATCAATTTGATGTTTATTGTTCTCTTAACAAAGTAAATTTAAACTTCAAATTGTGAAGGACATTGAAACCATGTTTTTTAGTAGCCATTGCGCCTGCCCACATCGTTGTCTGAACAAATTCTACTACTAGACTCGAAAGACCTAAAATCTAAGTGCACTTTGTTGGTGTCAACATCACTATTTTATTATTTAAAAAATGCCTTTGATTCTGACATTAAAGCGACAAGACGCATTTTACGTCCAACAGCATGTTTTCCGAATTGAAACATGCTGATAAAAAGAATTGTGTCTTTCGATAATTTTCTTTTTTTTATATAGTATTGCTAGATGTTCAATTTATACATTTATTTCAGAAAATTGCTGAGAGTGAAGTTCCCAGCCAAAATCAGCTGCCTGACATGCTGCATGGAGAAACAGGACGGGCTCTGCCAATCATTCATACCTTTGAGAGGGAAACTAAATCGACCTCAACCCATTCAGACCAAAAAACTGATGAATACCAAACTGCATGCAGCAGTTCTGACACCACTGGATGTCTTTTGAGTGAACGTCTTGTGCATGCAGTGGAAGAGGGAAACCACCTGCTCAGGAGTCTGCAGAATGCAGTGGAGAGGCAAGGGGAAGCTCTTTACAGACTTGTTGCATGCTTAGAAGGCATGAATCAAGTGCAAAAGAATAATGTGTAAAGCCCCATTCCCACAGACCGTTTCCTACGGTCCTTGCCATGTTACGCCTTATCTCCCACTGTTTGACCACCTGGAATTGTTGTTGCTCGAGGGTTTGTGGGGCGGAAATGAGAGAAATGCCGGTAAATATTTGGACATCAAAGGAAGTGAGTCGATGGATGGAGGCTTCAGTACACTTCCTACAGGTTGTTATAAATTGTGTATGCCTTGTTGGAACAGTGCGGCTGGTCGAATTCGGACCGGCAATGAATCCCCAATGATACTTGTGGACCATTGAAAAACTGACCTTGGCAACAGGTCAATAAGTTTTGACTGGTGCTCGTTCAAGATTTGTCCATTTTGCCATCTGTGAAATGCAAGTTTTGGTGCATTTTTTTGGAGTACTTGAACTGTAATTGCTTTCTTTATGTCTTTGAAAGTGATTCTTTGAATTTTGTATTGTGTTTGCTTACTGTGGATGTTTAGAAATGGATGAATTGGTTGTGAGTATAGTTTCCATGACCTTAGAAAGATTGAACTAATGTATGAAATAGTTTAATTATTTTTACATTAATCCTTTTTATGAAATGCGGTTTCAAATAAAGATTTATTTGGACATGTACAGAAAAAATATTGGGTATACAGATGTATGCACAGTTAATCTCTTTATGTATATATTGATCATGCTCATTTGGACAAATTTTGTTTTATTCTTATTTCCTTTCTGCATTTTCATCCAATAAAGCCATCAATTGATTTATTAGTCCTTATTATGTGAAAGGAGTTTTAGCCTGTTTAATCAACTTAATACACTTTTATTTAACTTAACTTGTTTCATGTTTGTAAAGAAAAATTTAGTTATTGATTTTACATTCTATTCATGATGTTCTAAAGTTTTGAAATATTATACATTTATGCATTCTCTATTAAAATACTCTTAAGTATCGGTTAATAAACTAATTTAATTGAATTTTGATTCCATATCAGTGGTGCCAGCTGGTAATGAATTTGAGAAAAATTGATTTCATAATATTTATAATAATGAATTATAAATTAGAGACTAAAAAATAAAAGATACAAAAAATCTACTTTTTAGTACAGTAATAAAAGTGTGTTTTTAAAGATTTTTTAATTAAATTTTTACTTAAAACTTTGAATTTATCTTGTCTTTCATATTCAACTCTTTAAAGAGCAATTTATGAATGGAATGCATTTGTCTGCCAGTTTGGGTAAAATAATAATTGGAGTAATATTCTAACAAAAATTATCCATACAAATTTATAAAAGTTTACTGAAAATCCAATGATATGAAAAACAAATATTCTTATTCCAAGAATAAAGGAAGCATATAACAGTCACAATTGCAATATGCTGGGAAAATGTAAAAAAATGTGAGAAATGGACAATTATCAAGAAGAAAATTTGTGTTTCAAAGTGCAACAATAATCAATGCTTAGCTTCCTAAAACAATTGTTTATGTTGTATTTTAATTATGACAAGGACAGGATAGAATATTATGCATGTAAGTAATTTGCGTATTGCTTAAATAAGTAGCCTTTTAATTTTAAAAACATAGAAAAAGACATAAATATTTTCTGATTTATAAAAATTAACTTTTTAAAGAAATATTTTGCTTAATCCATACTATTAATAAAGTAGTATCATGTTTGCCCTTCTAATTATAAGAAACTTTCCTCGTAAGTTAAGTCAGCATTAAAAAAAAACTAATTGCAGTAAGAATTCAGGAAATATAATTTCAGTACAAGACTCATTTTTGTAGAACTATGTTTTATTGAATGACTAGCAGTACGCGCACGGCGTTGCCCGTGGAATCGGGATTTCAACAAAATAAAAAAAAGCCCACATACAATTGCATAAATGAAAGTTTTAAAAACTAAATCAAAACAGAAATATATATATATTATTGAGTTGGTCCGCCTCCTTTTCCTCTCGACCGAGTACCGTTAAATCCAAATAATATTAAAAAATTACAATGTGATATTTATTACACCGCGAGCAAAGTATGAAAGCCAAAGAAATAAGTTAAGATACGCTTAAAAATAATAATCGAAGTCATGGAGTAAATACATCATCTCCTCGCAGAACGCGAAAGTAATGACGTCACCCTGGCCCTTCAGCCAATGAAATTGCCCGCAACGTTCCGGAGACTGTCGTGGGCGGAAGCTTCGCTAGAGGAAACATATCGTTCAACTACCAGGAAAAAATTAATTTTAAAAAAACTAAAAAAGATATTTTAACCATTCTCGTTTTAAATCCGACAGAACCGTTGCAGTTATAAGCTGAAAAAAATTGAAAATAATAGTGTTATTAGAAAGTCGGATGAACAGAACCAACATTTAGGTGCAAAACTGACTGATTTTAAAAAAATTCTCAAAATTCAGTAATTTAAGATAGAAATTCAAAACTAACTTCATTAGAACGGAAATCGCGTGCTCTTTCCGATGGTCTATCTATTTTTGTCGTACAATTATTTGAAACCATTCTAATGAGAAATTAGTGCGAAAAATCAACCAAAACAACACAAAACATTAAATAAAAAAAATTCTAGATTAAAATTTAAAATTTCGGCTTCGAGGTGCACTCAGTCACCATTACGACTATCTGTGTGCCAAATTTCATGGCTGTAAGTGCGATAGATTCGTCTGGACATCGCAGACAAACACACACACGCACACAAACATTGCCTTTTATAAGTATAGATATTACAACCAACTCTATTCATATGATTTATTATTTGCATGCATAAAAGATATGCATTTAATTTTTCTTAAGGAACTGAGCATATGTGTCAAAAACTAAAAATTTGAACATATGGAATAACCTAGTGTAAAAACCATGCAAAAGTTCTTCCTGAATTAAGCAAACCAATTGGTTTTCGTCATGAAATCATTGATGAGAGCACAGAATAAAGCACTTCGTAATTGATGTCAGACAGGTTTATTTGGTTACATAGATATTTAGATATAGAAAAATACATGCATGTTTAAAGGTGCATGGAATGAAGTCAATAGATACGTGTAACATTCAAAAATAAAGGTTAAACCTGCACTTTGTGCAGAATTCTTTACAATTAATACTAATATTATCTAGTTTTGATATATTTCTCATGTATCAAAGGATGAGCACTCGCTATAATCAAGGGATTCCTGAGCATAACTATTGTATTTCATTTGAAATCAAATCAGCAGCTGATAGTAGGCGATTTGGGAACACTGTAACCACGAATCTTCTTTAAAGAAACGAATGGGCAAAAGTCTGAAACCTAATTCTATTTTTTGTTATTTCTTATTCTGAAAATGCTGTTGTGTTGACCACAAGCTGAAAGAACTTTGCAATGAACATTGAATGATACATTGTTCCCAAATTACCAATTTAATTTTAAATGCAATGCAATAGCTACACAAACGTGACTTTGATTATCGCGAATTCTCAGATTGCGATATATGTTAAAGATATAGAAACTTCATAAATCTATGTAATAATTATAATGAATGCAACCAAATGTAAGGTTTCAAGCCATTACTTTTTTTAATTGCTTGCATGTAAGAATTTACTTTATTTTATAGACCTTTTTATACATGAAGGTATTTAATTTTTAAAATTCTGTAGAGTAAACATACATTTAAAAGAATAAATGTTTTTAGAAATATATGTTTTCTTTTACCAATAAACTTATCTGACATCAATTAGGTAATAGTTAATTCAGTCCCATCATCCACGATTTTAGGATTAAAATAAATACGTTTATTTAAATCACCAAGTACTTTTGCATGGTTTTAGCTCTAGACTTTCCTATGTAATTTTTTTATTTTTTGAATATTTTTTTTCATGTTACAGGTAAAAAGTATTTCTTTTATGCGACTAAACAGTAAACATATGAATAAAATGGATTATAGTTTAATAAAATATAGATCTAAATGTACGACTTTTCTGCTTTATTTCCAGATTTTCTTCATTTTTATTAGGTTTTTAATAATTGCATTTATAAATTTTTAATAATCTTGCTAATGCTATAATTTCGAAGATGCTGAAGCAACATATAAGAAATGTTTCAACTGGAATAATTGCTTTTATCTTCAAATTATTAAATGCGCTATATTTCTATATTCTCTATGTTTCTCTAAAAAATTCTATTTTAAAATATTTTTATCACCTTTATATTTTATTCATTTAATTTTAAAAGGTTCTTTTAAAGTCATCATGATTACACACACACAAATTATTTACTTGCGTAATATTCTGTCCTGCCTTTGTTTCACTTCAAATTCGGCATAAACAACTGTTTTACTGAAGATAACCGATGATTATTCTGTCATTTTAGAACGCAAATTCTGTTCTTGATAACTGTCTATTTCTGTTCTATTCTATAACTGTTTTTTATCTACTGTAAATTTTAACTTTTCCCCAACAATTGTGTCTGTTATATGTTTATACTTGTGATATGAATTGTCAAATTGTGATATCATTTGTCTTTCATGTCATTGAATATTTGAAAGATTTTTGTTTAAAAAAAAATGTGAAATTTTTAAGAGCAGGACATTTCTTGTGTATTTGTAATGATTATTTTAGTAAAATTGTCGGATAGCGCATTCTATTCATAACTTAACCAAGAAAGCCATTGAAAGAGAAACAGATGTGAACCCTTAAATGACTTGATTTTTTAAAAATTGATTTCAAAGTGTTTTTTGTCTTTCATTTCTTGAATAAAACATGGAAAAAATACTTTAAAAATTCTTATTTTGTTTTAAGTATGGTTTAGGCTAAATAAGAGTTTGTAACCAATGGGCAACACTGGGCTTTACTTGAGAAAAAAAATTCCTTGATAAAATTTTATAATATTAAACACATATGAATTTTAAAGAGCTTAATAATAAGGATAAGGAATTTCCTTCAATATTGTAAAATAAAATATTGTACTCACAAGCGTACAAACAAAGCAAAGAAGATGAAGCGGAAGTGTGTAAAATATTATTTGCTGTAAATTGATTTAACAACATTTTCAATATGTATTCTGTGGCAGAAACAGGCATTAGAGCTTCAGTCTTATTCTCAATAGTTTAGAAGACAAAATTAGATATATTGACACCTATTTCTGTCAATAGGCATTAGAGCTTCAGTCTTATTCTCAATAGTTTAGAAGACAAAATTGGATATGTTGACACCTATTTCTGTCAATAGGCATTAGAGCTTCAGTCTTATTCTCAATAGTTTAGAAGACAAAATTGGATATGTTGACACCTATTTCTGTCAATAGGCATTAGAGCTTCAGTCTTATTCTCAATAGTTTAGAAGACAAAATTGGATATGTTGCTTAAAAGCAACACAGTCGTTTAAGAGGTAAGCACACAGTGTCAGCGGCATTTAATTACGTAACTTTTTTCCTTAAAAAATCCTAGCTGTAAAATTTGTCGTTGTCATAGTTGGAATCTGTACCGATAATAGTTTGAATTCAAATTCATGACGTATCGGAACAAAGCAGGCCCAAACAACAGGTGCTGCAAAGTTGACTTGCGGGGCCTTAAAACAAATTTCAGACAACAAAATAAATTATTGCACTTTGCTATTGCACAATTGGTACAGTTATGACTAAAGGAATAGATGAAAATGATAAATAATATGTAAATCATTTTGGAAAAGTTATTTCAAGCACACAAAAAATCGTTAATAAATGAAATAAAATTGATTGCTTCATAAATGTAATTTGGTATGCAACTTTCTAGAATAGGTTTTCTATGGCTGTTTTTTGACATGTCTTATAGCAATTTCGTTGATATCATGATCACGATTTAGTTTCTTGGTTAAAAATGATTTGATAGATAAAATAGGCCGAGCAAATCAATCGCTCTTCACTCATGCTATATCTCGAGTAATTTTTAATCTTGAGAAATATCTTTCTGCAGATGCAATTGGTAATGTCAATAAATAATTTTAGAACAGAAGCAAAATTAGGATACAATTCAAATAAGAAATTAATTTTAAATAAATATTTTAAGATTTGTAATATTTTGTTCTGGACGACAAATCTTGACGGCGAATTTTGATTTCCTTAAATAAATTGAAGAATTTTCATGTTTTTATTCCCACTAACTCGTCCGATATTTCCTCGCCTAACAAGCAACGCCAATTATCTCAATGTTTTGAAATTTCAAGGTTGAAGAAAATACTCAATTTTTCGCAACCAATAACGTTTATTTCTGAATTTTTTTAACGTCTGATATGAATATAATACCGCATGTTCCTACCAGACATGAAAAAAAAATTAAGAAATACTCGTTATTGGTTGAGAAAAATTGAGTATTCTTTTTCTTCTTCTTCTTCTTTGAAATTTCAAAAAATTGAGATAGGCGGTTTTGCTTGCGAAGCGGCGATTTCTTTCTTCTTGCATTAATGGACCGCGGTGGCCTTTTGATAATGTCTGCTTCGTGACGTGATTATACGGAAGATATTTCATGCATACGGGCTGGAAGTAGCTGATTTTTCGAGGGTCCGTGCTCCTATTAATGCCTGCAAAATTTGAAATTGATTAGTTCATTCATTCAACACCCAGGAGAGCAGACTCAGCTTTAAAGTTGTAGAGTGCAAGTTGACTCTCTGGGAGGAAAATTGATTAGTTCAATTTTTTTACTTTCTCGTATACAAAGAGGAAGTATTGTAATCGTCAAAAAATTCGAACTCGAGATTTTGACGAATCTCCACGTTTTAGACCTCCCTGAGTCCGAAAAACACAATTTGGGAATTATGTCTGTGAACACGATAACTCGAAAACTATTGGAGCTATGGGGATGAAATTTGGTATGTGGTCGTTAAACATAATTTGTAATTTGTAGGTTTCTATCAAATTTTGGACAAAATCCGTCAACGGGAAATCTGTCTGGATGTTCGAGGTCATGCGAACGCTATAACTCAAAGACTTGAAAAGCCAGATGGATAAAATTTTATACACAGTTTTATCGTCATGAATGTAGGTCCGTATAAAATTTTGGGCCGAATCCGTCAACGGGTTGACTGTCTGTCGGTCCGTATAATTTACTTTTGAAGAGAATCCGTCACCTCCACGCGCATGCGTACTGGAAGAACGGAGAGGAATTTCATTACGGAGTAGCGAATTACGTCAGTTTGTCCTTGAGCCGGTAAGAGAGAAAAATCGTTACGCGTCTCTTTGAATTTCATTCTTTGCCTAGATATTTTTCAATCACTATAATGAAAAACCTTCTGATAGTCATTGGATTCTGGGTAACAATAGGTTCGAATTTTTTTAGCCACGCGGGGGAAGGGGAAACGGCACCTTTTTGGGGAAGTATACGAGAAAGTTTAGGGGAGAACACTCCCGCTGGTCTTAAAAAACAGTTCAAAACTTTATATAAAAAAATCATTTTGAAGTTCCCTGGTGTGTTGAATGCATACGGAAGTGAAGCGTCTTTGTTGGTGCGTATAATTTAACATACTGGCAGCACGCTATTTTCAACAGCAGGGTAGACCGGGGGCACGTTGGGCCAGTCGCGATATTTTAAAAACTTTTCGGTATTTCACGCTGTCAGTCCAGATGAGTGTGTATTGTCCCGTCTTCCTTCATCCACATCAGCGTCATTGAAGAAGCAGCGTCCGTTAATGAACCAACTAGAAATTTCTAATTTTTATTAAGCTGAGTAAATTTCCTCACTTATAAATAATCGGGTTTTTTTTTCGTTGTTTATAAATTACAATTTCCATTTTTACTACAGTAGGACCCCGATAATCCGGACGAATTTAGGCACATGGATGTCCGGATTAGCGAGGTTTTTAAAAAATAACGTAAAACATTTTTTTCAAAAATGGTATGTATAGGTACTATGGTATATTTGTATAAACTAACATTGTATGGATAAATTGAATGAACATGATACAGTATGAACATGATATGTACATACAAAATTACTACATATGCAAGTGAATGCACATAATCAGTGTCCAAAAAAGTCAGTGATTTTTCTTTGCGCGGCCGTTCCAATTTTTAATTCAAATGCGCGGTCTCTTAAACGTCTGAGGAGCATAATTTGGTGTGCTTCAGAATTTTTCTCTTCAGCCCACTGTAATGAAGTGCTGAGTGCCGCCCCAGCCTCAGAATGAGAAATTTGATGGGGTTTACAGGGGTGACGTCGTCATCATCATCATCTTCTGCTGTTACCGTTCTGATAATTTCGTCATCTGTTAAAATTTTATTTCGAACCAAACTGTCGTTAGCCTCAGGAGCCCACTGGAGAACTTCAGTATTAGACATCCTGTTCGTGTTTTGTAATTGGTTAATGAGTGATGCAAGCTGAATTTCTTCAGTTTGCACATTTTCTTCAACTTCAGAATCAATAAAATCGGGAAGCAAATTTTTCCACGACTTGTTGATCAGCAATGTAGACACAGATGCCCAACAGTTAGCAAGACTGAACACAACATCTTTTAAATTTACATTTGTTTTTTTTTGTTTTTTTCCCAAGTTTTCATTCTGAAGAGGATCATTGAGAATCGTCGTAAGAAGCAACTTACGATATCCCAGCTTGATATTTTGAATAACATTCTGATCCATGGGTTGAATCAGCGCAGGATTCGGGTTTGCATCATTCTCCATGGATCGTCCGGATTACCGAGGGTTCCGGATTAGCGCGTGTCCGGATTACCGGGGTTCTACTGTAATAATATTCACAGAAAGATAATTCTTCATTGTTAATATAGGACTTGTTTGTTTATCGAAATGCTGTCAGAATAAATCCCTACACTCGTAGTGAGAAACAAAAATAGCTGTATGTGGCTAGTTGGGCCATTTCGCATGGGACACGTTGGTCCGGCGGGCCAACATGCCCATTGGCGCATGTTCAGATTTATTATGCAAGATGTTATGAAAAACAATGCGGACTCGATTTTGATTATTATTACACAATACTATTTGATGATGATCCTTAAAAGCTGTATCCCAATTTCTATTGAGTAGAAATGCACCAAATTTGTATATAGTACACATAATGTGGATAATAACACAATTATGTTACTTAAATTAACAAAATATAATAATATAGAAGAATGTTTTGTGTTAGCCGCTTTATATTAGCAGTGGGCCAATTTACCCCGCAGTCGGGGCAAGTTGGTCCAAGCGACTTGGTGTCAGTTGGAGGTTTTAAATTAATTCAGATAATTAATATATTCAAATTTTACTTTGGCGAATTCTTCCTGAAGGTACACTAATAGTGTCAGATAAAAAAAAATTGTTTAAAATTTCTAATTCCCTTTTTTTTAAATTTTAAGATTAAAATACGGCCAAACTAGCCCCGGTTTACCTTATTGCAAAAGCATTATGCGATATCTGTAAGTCAGAGGTAGACTGTTTTAGGAATTTTTTTAAAATCTTACGGGAAGGCCCAAAGAAGTTCCAGATAGGTAATGCGCAATTTATTTTCTTGAGAGCAGCTATCTGTGGTCTTTGCGACGCACTGCTACGCCAATTGCCGCATCTGAAGATGTGGTCTCGACGATTCAAATACGATAAAATCACCAAAATTGGAATTATGTGAGTTTCCTCAGATTTTTGGGGAAATTAGGGATTCTTGACCCTGCACTATTTTCTCAGATTCTGAGATAAATGGTAATTTGTGTGTGCCATCCCCATTAGGCTTTGGGTGGGATTTCCATTCCAGTCTGAAAAGCCATTGTAATGGCGAGTAGGTTGTGGTGTCTTGGCCTAGGTGTGACCAAATAAATGCAAGCTTAGGTTGACCTAAGTACTTTATTTATACAGCAATAATTAAGAGGACACTTAATTATTGCTGTATAAATAAAGTACTTAGGTCAACCTAAATACTTTATAAATAACCACTTATAAAGTATGTGGTTATTTATAAATATTAGGTCAACCTAAATACTTTATAAATAACCACAACCTAAATACTTTATAAAAACTTTGTAAATAACCATATTTAATCTGTACTTCTCTGCGAGAAGTCTAGATTAAATATGGTTATTTACAAAGTTTAGTCAATAAGATCATAGTTCTAAGACGCCAAAGTTCAATGGAAAATTAGTCCACAAGAATAATAGTAATAATCACAGGATGGATAGCTTCCACCTATCAACGTGACACTTAACCACGAGACTACCAGGAGTGATCGCCAGTTGATGAGCCGAGTTTTCGAGAAATTACCGATTCCTCGGGGTTGCTTACCAAAGTCCGAATTAATTCGGGACTTTAAATCCGAGCTGATCACACAGCTCTCTGTCGGCGCTTCCGGAGTCTGAAACCAAGTTCGAGCCTCCTAAGCGGTTCTCCACCGCCCTTCTCGTTCTCCATCCAGCATTCTGTCTTTATCCCCTACCTCAAGGGGTGGAGCTCCGCCTTCCTTCCACTCCAATGGCTAATCGTACTCCCGGATGACCAACAGCTCACCTTCCAAGTTCCCAGTGGTCAAATCCTACCATGGGGAAAGTTCTTGGGTTTCGCCACCACCGGGGCTATTCAGGTATGGCACGAAATGGTACCGTTAATGCGCTCTCTGACATATATTGATTCCTCTGCTTTGTGGGGGCTCTCTGTGTGAAGCCATTACTCTTGCTCACGTCTGGTTAACGACCACCAGGTGCAGCTGTCCTGCGGTTTGCGGCTGACATGAAAAGGACTGGACTCTCTTTCCCTTGGGAACGGTGCTCTCGGGGAGGAAACATCACAAGGTAAATATGTTTTGGGGGTCCAGAAGTAAATTTTCATTCCTCTACAGATTGGAAGTTGATTATTTCAGATATGACAACTTTAAAAAAATTTGAGTTTTAAGCCTAATTCAAGCTACAATTTGATGTATGATATTGTGCAACATCTTAATTCTCAGTGGTTTGATTTTTAGAAAAAGTCAAGTTAGCGATACTCGACCCTTCCAAAAAGCTACTGCAGCTTCGATGTCGTAATACATTGTGTGGCAGAGATGAACTTTTCTACTGCGGTGGATTTTGCCGCCAATACAGCTACTCGAATAATCAAGCTGGATGACAACACTTCACCTTATGTATCGGCATAATGGCCGGTGTTTCTGCCGTAAGCGTCCGAGTTTTAAATAAGAATAACGAAGCTGTGAGCTAATAAATAAAGCACTGTATATACGTCTCTCATTTAAACATCATTTACATTTATGCGTCGTTTCATCACAGTCCCGATTCATTCGTTTTCACTGTAATGTTAAAGTACTTCGCTTCGATTAGACGTCTTTTCATTTATGCGTCGTTTCA
>BGPR01012088.1:0-46245 GCA_013235015.1 Araneus ventricosus
TGCTGAAAAACATACGAACTTCAAATTTTTATGTAGATCCCGCGTCCTATTAATCATATTTAGTAAAATATTCTTGACACTCTAAAATTTTAAATAAGAAAGCTCGATCTTTCTGCCACTACAATTGACAGAGTTATGGAGCTTTGAATTTCATAAATTTTAAACCAATTAGTGGCCGCATCGAAAAAGAGCTGCTCATTGATTGAAAGAGCTTCCTCAAGGTCGTCATTAATATGGTCTAAATTGGTCAATAAAATAAATAAATAAACTCCATGTCTCTGTCAGTTTTAGTCGCAGAAAAGTGGATATTTTTTGTTTAAATTTTAGTGTGTCAAGAATATTTAGCTAAATATGATTAATAGGACTGGAAGTCTGTATGAAAATTTAGAGTACGTAATTTTTCAGCAGCATATCTATTGACCTATATAAAATGCAATATAATTCATTACGCCATTTAAAGGCCTTTTCCCAATTGGAAGTATATGTCTATATCTTACGGTTTAAAAATTAGCTATTGGGCCACGTTTAGAGTAAACACCGCATATATTTTTAACATGGAATTTTATTTTTGCTCATTATTTATTTTAGGATTTGGAGTTATACTTGGAATATTTTGAAGAAAATTACCACAAATTTAGGAATCATACAGTACCTGGTGCTCTAATCGAGTACTGCAACACGGATGCTGGTGAACAAGTGAGCTCATTTTTATTCATAGTATATGGCGTATTTCTTAAGTTTATAATGACGTTCTATTTGTTTTCGCATGAAATATAATCAATGGCTAGCACATGACTCCAAATATATTGTTATGACCTATTAAATCATAGTATTTCATCCTCCTCTACTCATGATTTGTTGCTTCTTGTGTTTCTTGTTTAAATGTTACTGAATGATGATTTTTAGTTTAAAATAGAAATTCCGTGTATTCACTGTGTCATAGAGACGATCGTTTTGGAAAGCGTGGATCGAGAAAAGAATCCCATTCGTTTTTGAGATTATTATAATGGAAACAAATTACCTCAAATATTAACTCTTGAATGCCCTGAGATGCATATTGTCTTCAAGTGTGACACGCATCATGAAACTCTTACTTCTTTAACAAATCCTCTTTCTGGCTTACCCTCCCCTGTACCTTCTACTTTTCCCTACAGTCATTCAACGGCGCGAGTGGGACACTCTCTGAAAATCGGATGCTGCTCTGTTTCCTTAATGCTTCTCTTGGGCAGCAAAATATTCCAGAAAGGCGATGCGCTGTGGTTTCCGATGCATCAATCGACTCATATTCCGGACACATTAGTCAGACTGCAAAGGATAGAGGATTTTCTGTGTCTTATCGTTAAGAGTGTCCAAGTTGAGAATGCAGTTCTCGACTCGCATACAAGGTAAAGCTGGATATGTCCAGAGAACGTTATCTGCCACATCCGACCGGGATCCCTGGTTCGGGATGCTGTCTGAGCACGAATTCTTATTGACCTACTGACGAAAAATGCCTTGAATGAACAATGAAAAGATTCCACATTTTCCAAACAATTCCCCGATTCTTTATTACAAGCCTTTTGGTAAAGAAAACTATTGATTTCGGATTTGCTATCCGTTTCCTCCTTGAGAAGACCATCACTGGAATGCTTGGTACTCAAACATCAGCAAAACTATTGGGTTCTGATGATTTGCTTGTTGAAGTTGAATCTCACACACAAGTGCAACAAATTGTTAAAGTAGAATCTCTTGAAATGACAAAATTCTCAGTACTTAAAAGCGTTTTGTTTAATGTGGAAGGATATTAAACGATTGGACTGAGGATACAGAAATAGATCTACGAGATCAAGGTATAAAATTTGTGCAGCGATATACACTTGCCTACAGAACGTCTTATTTTATTTTTTAAAACATCTATTGCTAATTACTTAAGTTTGATTGTCCATAACATCACTTTTGGTCACAGAGAAGGACTCTGCGACCAGTAACAACGCACAACGTATCCGAGCGAGTAACAACTTATTGATGCCCACAAAGAATGCATATGTTGCTAAACATGAGGCACAACAACTCAGTGGCGCCAACAACCTCTAAAAATCGAAGGAATATGTATATCATTTAGGTTGACGCAATACAATATTCGGTTTTTCCCTCTGATCATAAATCCGCATTACCTAGCCTTCATCACGCCCCCCCCCCCGTTGCTATTCTTAGAACGTGACCTTGCATCAAATGCTCCGTCCCATTTTACGTAGACGGCCGAAGAAACTTTTTCATCTCATGAATGAAAAAATTAATTGAAATTCCTCAAAAAAGGTATTTTAACAGTCTTCTTTTATATGAGGTTGAAATTGTTCCAGTTTTTGGCTGAAAAATTAAATTTAACAAAAATAGAACGTTAGATGTATGAATTTAAGTTACAATTCTTAAAATATTTTGAGAAAACTGAATATTGTTTAAAATTTCTCAAAATTCAGAAAATAACATTAGACGTTTAAACTAAACTTCATTAGAACGGCATAATGACTTCAGCAAAATAAAAAAACAGAATGACATAAAATGAGGTCATAAAACTAAATCAAAACAAATCTCTGCCTCTCTCTCTATATAGAGGCCGCGGTGGCCTAGTGGTAAGGTCTCGGCTTTGGGGCCGGAGGGTTCCAGGTTCGAGACCCGATTCCACCAAAGATCCGCCGTGTATGGGGCCTGTTGCACGTTAAATCATACGTAGTGGCCAAACGTCCTCCCGTTGGTGTGACGTGGAAGTTTGGAGAGGGGGGTGCCAGCTCAGGTGTCGTCCTCGTCATCTGACCATGGTTCAAAATTACGAGGTCCGTCCCAAAATAGCCCTCGTGTTGCTTCAAAACGGGACGTTAATATAACTAAACTAAACTCTCTCTATATATATACAGATAAATATATATTATCTGTTATAAATCAACATAGAAAACAAAATAAACAAGACATATCAAAATACAATTCAAAAATTAATATTTATTAATTAAACAAAATTTAAATTATGATCCTATAAACGAAAGTGCAATACACATTTATATGAACTATACAACTTTTGCAACTATTGAAAAAGTTAAAATATGTATACAAATGTCATATATATATATATTATAAAGTTTAAATTGAGTAAGAAATAAATTCATGAATCTCGGAACAACCAGTTGATTCGCCCGTCCATAACCCTCGGTGCTTTCGATAATAAGTAATAATCATTCGTTCGTTCGAGATTTTCCTGCTGATGACGCGTGCCGGACGTTAACGTTATGTTCTGTTTGTTTGTTTTATTTTGTTTTTTTCTTTTTCTGAAATGGTTTTAATGTTTCCTTAGTTTATATATATATATATATATATATATATATATACAGAGGGAGAGTATAAATCAAAAAACCAAAAACGCAATTAAAGCAATTATCTGCAATAAATTATATCTCGAAATTTTTGACAAGGAATTTTAATCATCTCAAACATATAAACTCAATAAATCAAATACGATCACTATTAAGAAAAGAATTCAGCTCTTAACAAATAAATTAAATACCATAAAACAAATAAAGTCTACCATTTATTGTTATCTGTCCAAAATTTCATAAAAAGCCAATTACATTCACCATCACCCCCAATTACATTACATGATTTTATCAAAGCATCTTAATATAATTCTTAATCTTATTGAGCAAGAAATTTTTACCTGGATTATCAGAAACAATATCAAAGTAATTGAATTCCTTAATAATAACAAAATTGATACAATAGAAATCTTCGACTTTCAAGATCTTTTCACAAGTATTCCAATAAATAAATTGCTAGAGGTATTAATGAACTATTTCTGTAATCTTAAAAACCTTTTTAAAATCACACTAACTTTCTAGAAAGACATCATCAACTACTGCTTATTCATTAACTTTATTTTTAACGGAGAAAATATTTTCCAACAAATCAAAGGCATTCCACAAGGAACAAATTTCTCATCTTTACTAGCTACCCTCTTTCTTCATTTCTTCGAAATAACTTTTGCTTTAAATCTCCACTTTGCCTTCCGATTTATTGACGATCTAATAATTTTTAATTTTCAAGACTTCCACTCTATTAGAAATATCAAGCACCCAGAAGAACTCAAACTAATTAAAACCAGCAACAATCAATCTCCAGCGATTTTACTTCATTTTTGCTTAGACTACAAAAACGACGTAAAAATTGGCATTCAATGACCAGAGAAACGTTAATGAACTTATTTTTTTGGAAATCTAATATCTCATATAAAATCTGCAAAAACGCAATTATCACTCATCTTATAAGAAAAAACAAGAAATTTAATAACACTAATTCTGCCAAAAAAAATCAGGCACTTAAGAAATATCCTCACCATTGATAAAATTCCTTTATCACTTTACGAACATTTGATTAACAGATTTAAGATGTAAGTAATGGAGTGCTTATCAAAGCGATGTCGATGAGAAGTATAATCTTCGCAGTAGGGCCAATTTTGTTGATAATGTCTGATATTTTACCTCGAAAACGCATCTTTAAGACATTTTCACTGGCTTTTCAGTTTTTACTCATTTTCTCTACGCTTTCTATCGTTATCGCTTTTGTATATAATCTTCATCGCTCCCAACATACTACACTTCCCTGGAAAAAGCCAAAGTTAAGTGCGAAACTTGTAACTCGATATCATATTTACACTCCTTCAACGCCGGTCTGCACCGTGACACTTCGCAAACACTGCCACGTCAACATCCGTCCTTATGGTATGTAAAATATATTCTTACTCTGCTCTAATATTATATAACATCGTACTTTTGGTTTTAATTAATCAAAACTCCCCTCTCTGTTTTTGGTTTGACATTAGGGATGGAAATCAGTGTTTTAGGCCTTACGGCGTAACTGATTGAAAGAAAGTGTCAAACCTTATATATTTTAGCAATTCACAATAACTTCATCCCCTGAAGGAACGTTATTGTTCTTTAATTGCGTTTTTGATTTTACGTTTCATACTCTATCATTCTGCGAATTATACATTCTATCATTTTACTATTAAAATCTATCTACCACAGCGCTTTTGGAACTGCAACTTTTAGTGCATTCATTGCGTATGTGATATATGTTTTCCATCTGATACTACTCACATTCTTATCTTTACTCGGATATACTTTGAATTCGTTTTTCCATATATTTTCGAATTTGATCTGAAAGTTTGTTGTTTTATTTTATTTTATTGTTTTTCTATTATGTTTTGCTTCTTTTATATAATGTATATATAATTGATTTTGCTCACTTATTTTTCTTCGAGGCAATGACATTAGGTAAAAATAAGTTTAAAAATCCAACAATAAAACTATAAAGTTTGTGTTAATTTTATAATTTTGCTATGAAAATTTAAACTCAGAAAAAAATTTCATGTTTCTCGGAACAAACAGTTGGTTTGCCTGCTAAAGTGGAGTAATGATTCAGTTAGGCTGACACAAAAAAATTTTCGGATCCTGTTTCAAATAGTTAATAGGCGACATTAGATACTTTGAATCAAAGCTATCCAACGAAATGATTTAAAGTTGAAGTAATACTACCAAATAAACCATTAATTTTGAAAATATTAAGGTTTATAAGAATGATTCCCATAACCCACGTAAAATGTTAAAGAATGAATGGTGAATGAAATTTTGAATAATTTCAAATGGACCAATACACCTCAAAACATAAAGCCAAACATATTTTCTCTGATATTCGTATATATATCCAAAATAAATTACAGAATAAACAAAGATATGAATTTTTCAATCTTAAACTTTGAAGCCACATTATATAAATAACTTTTTGAGGTGGTATTTCATTTTTTTCAGTTTCGCTTGTCGATATTTGTGAAAGTACACGCAGGAACTTGAGCGAAAGATGAATAACTTGTTCGTTTAACTAGCCTTTATGCTGGACTATTAAAAAGTATAAAACAAATAAATAAAATGATTTTTCGATCTGTAAATTGTAGTAATTCATAGATTACTCAATAAAATGATCGGGAGTATGACATTGTTTTCGCTTGATACCGCCACAGTCACCGTTACGACTACTTTTGTGTCAAATTTCATGTGTATAAGTGCGATAGATTCGTCTGGAAATTTCACAAGAACACAAACATTACCTTTTACAAGTATAGATTAATATATGCAAATGCCCAGAGAGCTTGGTTTACAAATTCCACAAAAATTTTAGGGTAATAAAATTTAAACGCGGCCCCTTTCAAGTGATGGCAGCACTCTCCGGTGGTATTTACCTGATTGCCCAC
This sequence comes from Araneus ventricosus, assembly GCA_013235015.1. Lineage (NCBI taxonomy): Eukaryota > Metazoa > Arthropoda > Arachnida > Araneae > Araneidae > Araneus > Araneus ventricosus. The sequence goes on from BGPR01012088.1 coordinate 6,272, forward strand.
AATATTATACCCAACATCTGCTTATATCGCATCAAAGAGGAAGAATTTAGTCTTCCACACTCTAAAAAACACTGTTTCAAGATTTTTCAGCGTAAAAAACTCGTGGTTTAGTCTAGATAAATATTTTCCATCTTTATTTGGAGATTTAAACGGGAATTTCTTTGAATTGAAGCATTTAGGCTGAAATTCATCATTCTGCATTGAACTGTCCTCCTGCCCAAATTCACTTTACATCGCACCATTTCATTTCACCGCTCGTATGCGTGATACAGCCAGATCATTTTTTCTCTTAGATCGAGGCGCAACAAGTCTTTCAATTCTATTACCACTTTCTGTTTCACACCTTTCCTTAGCAGCTGTAGAGTGGTTTTGCAGTTATGAATATCTTTATAACCCTTCAAAACCTTAGAACTTCCATTTCGAGTTCAGTTTAAATGAACTTTTATTCTTTTTTCCATTCTAACTGTATCCATGGTCTTTTAGTGGTACGACTTCATTACGCTTTCAGTGTGACCAATGAAACTTTTATACCATTTTATTAATTTCGTTGTGCTTCATGAGTCTACTAATTCAAGAAGCAGAAATAAAACTAAAAAAGAAACTGGAAATCATGCGAAATTTAGAAATGTCCTTATCCTATGCCCATGATTTTCTACAAGGTTGGCTCACTAAACCCTCATGTTCATTAGCTATATTCAAATGAAAGAAAATTATTACCTGCCACTTTTTTGCTTTTTTCCTTATAATTTTAATTATAATTCAGAAGACTTATAGATCTTACTTGAAATACATATTTGTTTCAAATATCTCTATACATATTGCTTGTATGTTGTTTACAATACCTTTACTCGTATTAATTGTAACTTTGACGCAAATTTCGTGAAACAATTGATGTTATAAGCCTTCAAAAATAAAAATAATATTTTTTTTTTCAAATCGGATAATCATAACGGACGTATGGAATCTTTCCCCGAAAATGCTTGATACATTTTTGAGCAATTACATTATTGAGAGTCGCTCTGTGCGTGCAGTTCTTATTTTGATATATAATTCATATTATTTGAATATACAATTAATACTGCTACTGTATGGCTTTAAAATCCTTTCTATTTATAATATAATAATTGGCATAACTCGAAAATTTTAAAATTGACAAAAGTGATTCAGCCCCTTAATAAAGTTAATGGTTTTTAAGAGATGAAAGCAACTTGAATAGTTATTTTTACGGTTTATTTCTTGTGTTTCAGTGAATTTTATCAATTTAGTATAATAAATTTCATTATTTTGTTGGTTATCCTTTCATGTTTTGTCACTTTTTTTTTCTATTTCTAATTTTAGCAAGATCTCTTCGAAAAAATTATGGACGCCTTGCAAAGTTTGGAGAAAGTAAGTAGTGCATTACAGAGGTACACGCACATTTTGTGCCAGGGATATTTTCAACTGATTTATGTGCATTTCATGAGACGAAAACATATAAGATAGGGGCCCAAATCTAGTCCACTTCAGCCATTATTTTAATCAGAGCGCTAATTCATGTGCAATTTGTCTAAAAGTTTATCGAATCTATTATCTGGCATGTTTTCAAAAAACATACAGAATAACAACTCTAACACATAAATTTAACACACGCACCAAAACATTTTTGCGACTGCAGAATTTTACGTACCAAGAAAGTGTTCCTAATATCGCCCACTATATGTCCCTGATATCGCCTATGTCTAAAATGAATTGAAATAAAGCGTAACTTATGTTATGATCATACGTTCTTTATTAAACATAAAAATAACAACGAAATTGAAAGTAATACAAGACAGATTTTTGTATTTTTAGCAATATAGTTAAAGTAATCTTTTAACACTTTTGCCCTCAATAAAACATTACAACAAAAAAGTACTTAAGAGCATTGTAAGGTGATAGAGCATTAACCATACATTTTTTTAAATGTAATTTTTTGTCATAGAGCCTCTCAAAGGCTCATAGTGGGAAAAACCGAACCCTCAAACATCACCATCCCCCTTCGGAATCGGATCCCAAACCAAAAGATAAATTACACCAAAATGTAGGAAATTATAGTCATTAGACTGCCTCAAATTGTATAAAATTATGACAAACTTTACTGACTATACTTAAAGCAATAAGACATGATTATTAATTCACCTAACCCGAAAAGCAGCAAGCATTTCCTGAAAAAAGAAAAATCAGTACAGGTTCGAACGGCTTCCTCAAACAACTACTGAAGGGAAAGGCTCTGTAATTCCGGTAGTGGCCACCATATACTACTTAAAATCAAGAAGAAACCGTGGTGGACGATATTTGGGCTCCCTACCTTGTGATGTTAATTTTGGCTCATCAACTCTTGTTTATAATACATAAGGGAAATGGGGGTAAAAGTACGCAGTCGAGTAACGGTACGCATGGACTTTTTTCCCTGTTGGCAACAGTGCAAGCAAAGCGAGTGTGATCATATCAACACATATGTTTTCAGCTCTCTCAAGAGACAGACATTGTTATTTTCATCCTTGCTGTCTTTTATTTATCAGCTAAGATATGATTTCGTTATGTTAGCATGTAATTTTTCTGTGAAGAAATCTTAATTTTTTTTGTAAATATTGGACTAATGCTTGCTTTCAAAGTAAATATCATTATGATGTTTGTTCCCTTCCGAACAACGAGGCCACATTAGAATTTAACATTAGTGGATGCTACGGTCATCTATGGACGATTTAGAGAGGCAATACATCGGCGGCTAATAGTACGCAATGACCAGATATGTGTACTCTTATCCTCTCTGTAATTCGAAGCAGCCATTCCAACAAAACTTTGCATTTTATTTTATCATTATTATTATTATGACTATAAAAATGAGATTGGAAACAATATTTTATAAATTATGGGTTTAAATTTTATGATTTTTACTATTTTTAAATATTAAAAATTATCATTTCTAAATTTCGGAAATAACAATATTTGAATTAGACTATTTTTTTAGGCTTTTTTATTACGAAAAATAGGGCGTTTGTAGTTTTGTATGTTTCAATGGTTTAATCAAGATTCTATTTGAATTATAATGATATAAGTAAAACGTGTATTTATTTAAAAATTCGTCTTTAATTTCCAATATTCAGCGCCGTTGAGGCGGCAGAAGATATTAACTCATGATTTGTTAATAAGTAGTAACTTTTAAGCACTACCGCAAACAGTTCAAAGAAATCTGAGATTTTTTATTCATTTTTGAATTTTAACCATTTTTAGTCCAATTTTCACAACTTTCTGCCCCTTGAGGCGACAGAAGATCAGAGTTATAAGATTTTACACACTTTTTGATGATGGGAGTTCGCAACTTTTCCGCACTACCGCAAAAAGATCTTAGTTACTATCGACTTTTTCGGCCCGCCAATCTTGACCTCACGTCCTGCTTACTCTTACCCGCCACGTCGGGTAAAAGTACGCATTTGGCATTTTTTGCCCTGCGTTTCGTAATATATATTTTTTTAAAGCTAAAATTTTAATTTTTTGTACCCTTCTTTCTAAGTTAATAAACTATGATTCAGTATATTTTCGAGGCTCTAACTTTTCAATTCTCATTTTTATAACGAAAATTCCACTTGGTGCGTACTCTTACCATCCTTTCCCTTAAGTGTTAATACTGCCGCACAAACAACCCAGCCAGCGGTCACCGTATTTCAGTTGGTAGTGTACTGGACTATAAATCTACATGTCTGTGGTTCGAATCCCAGCCAAGTTAGTTTAATCGAAGTTTCGGTATTTTTATTCAAAATATTATTTATTGTTTATTTATGTTCTGAGCAATTCTGTATCTTCCTTGCCATTCTAGTTGGATGGTTCCCAAAAACTTTGTGAGTGTATAAATCCTGAGTCCCAAAAGTTGTGCGCAACTTTTCTTTTCTCTTATGTTAAGACTTTCTTCAAGCAAATGAATCTACTATATTTTTCACCCTAGATAACTAAAGATTTGTCTAATAGACTACCGACCAATCCCTTCGAGTTTTCAAATTCCATATGTTCCCGTTCCGCTCACATCACTTCATTCACAATACCTTTAAAACTACTAAAATGAGTTATCCGAATATGATAAGCGCGACCGTACACTTCGAAGATTTGCTGCAATCGTCGTCAAACAGTCGATGTTTAGTTATAACGTGCAGAAGTTTGTGTAAATTTCAAAAGTTGAAGTTAGTTGCAGAAGACAGGACTAAAAGTGCTGCAAACAAACACAGGATTTATACTTTCTCAACCGCTTCGGTTGCTGTAATGGCTTCAGGTACGGGGGCATGGAAAATCTATCAGTGGCAGTTTTCTACACACGCTTAGATTCTATCCAATCTTTTCAGAAAAGATCTTGAACCATATATTTCCACATCTAAGTGCTCAGAACGGTGACGGAAAGGCAACTCAATGAAATGTAGTAAACAAATAGCCCATCGCAGTGGTCGACCAACATAGGTTTTGAGTTGACGAATAACACCACTTTTGCAACCCGGTATCCTTATTAGTACCATCACAGCCAACGACGCTCAAGTCTTCTAGTGAAATTCTCTATTCATTTAGGTTAGATACAATACTAGATGCAGTATCTTTGATATATCCGGAGTACGGAGACATATGTCCAACATAAACCGAACCATATTCTTTGACAATAGAATGATGCTCCTCCTTCATTGTTCGACAAAATTGCTTTCAATCCTTCAAAATCTAAAGAAATGATTCAATCCTTTCTAACATTAAGGTACGATCTTTGCTTCCGTCAAAATAAATACCACGTATTTGTTCGGAATCCTGTTCACTGTTGTTTCATAAACCACTTCTATTGCAGGTCGTTTCCTTCCTAATTTTATATTTAATAATAACTTTGGAGGCATCTGCTTTATTTACTAAACCAATGTCTTGAAGTACACTCGATTCTATAGCAGCAGCTGCCTGTTCAAATACTCCGCAGATGTTGCTATTTAATGTTGTAGCTTTTAGCTTAATCCTCATGTACCACGAAGATTTCTTCTCAGAGCTTTCTTTAGCTCGTAATCATCTGAATACCCACGTCAGCTGAACTACTTCACTGTGTTTCATTTAAAGCATGAGACTCGTCCCTAACCACTAGAATGTGTTTAGAAACTTTCCGCTTATAAATATAGTTTTTTGTCTTAATTCTAGTTTTCAACTTTGTTGTCTCCTTTGTATCTAAAGTATCAATTTTTCTTAGTCCATGTTTCCACAGAAAGTAGAGAACTCTTTGCTCAAAGACGGCAATCTTTTTAGGTTTCTCACACATAACGGTTAATGTAACTTGACACTCAAATTCGTCTGGGGTTTTTTTACAAGAGCAATACACATCCATTACGCATTTATAGGTAGAGAAATAAAAGAATTTGTTTGCTTGGAGTTTAAACTCATCAATCCTTTTTCTGAAGTCTGGTTTCTCCTTGTCTCGATTGTAAGATTTCCTAAGATTACAATATTTATCATAGAAGGTATTGGTGAGATTAACAATCCTATAATAGGAAACCGCAAGAATTAACGCCTTATAAAATATATTTTTAACTTTTTATGCCACTAAATTGTTAGCTACTGAAAAACCCACTTTTGTGTTGTTTACGTTCCTTGCTAACTCAAACATCTCTTCAAAACAACATTGGCGCACAATTTCTTATTTAGGGAGTTTATTTGGAAGCAAATCTCTCGGATGACCAGGGTCACTCAAAGGACTAGCTCGTAATTTTCTTGGAAGTTAAAGAATCAATTTCTCATGCGAATTGAATAGAATAGATCAATTTATTTGAAAAGACTAATGCCAAGCACGACACACAATGCACTATTCACTAAAGAAAACTGACGCTTACACATAGACATAATAGACAATTAATGCAAGATCGCAAATAATCACCCCTCTCTGCCTAGACATCCGGGAAAACATGAACGACCGGCCGCCACGTCTTCATCGGACACTGTGGCCCCCGCATAATAGCCCCATTACGAGAGGCTCATGCGACGACCTCTCGTTTTACCGGGCTACGAACCGTCATCGGAGATGGGCCCTAAGAGCCACACCACCATTTTTGTACCCACCAGGGAACCTAGAACCTGCTTACATATACAGCAACTTCTCATCCGTGAACTCGCGGTGACCCTCGTTGGGTAATTAATGCAGGACGGAATGCAAGATGAAGGCGCGAATGGGAATTGGGAGGAACCGAGACTAGAGTAAGAGACATGAACGAACAGGAGTCTCGTGCGGTGTTGCCAGTTTGGAAATAGGCAGTAAATTCAAATGAATTACTCACTCTAATATCGAAATAGAGAAAGGCATTGCAGAGGCCACTTATCAGGTTTTGTTGATGAAAGAAATTGTCACGACATCTGAGTTTCTTAAATGGCGCAACTGCATCTAAGATATGATGCAGAAGGGATTGTCCGGGAGTGTGGCAAATTGGATGTTAGGATAAAGCAACTTCTCTTTGTTCTTTAGATTGAAACCATTCACAATGTATGTACAAAAATAGCAGTCATCAGTATGACTTTCAGTCTCTCTCCAAACCATTGGTGCACGAAACCTAAAAGGTTGTTTTTTTACTTTGAAACCCTTTCCTTAATTCCCTAACACAAATGGAACAGGATTTGTGGGGATCACAAATCTTGTTTTATTCCCCATTTTCATGACAAAATAAGTAAAATAAACAGTTCCCATAAAATCTAAAATGTTTCTTAGTTTTTTCATTGTGTAGTTACTACAGATGAAGCAGAAACAATCTAATGAATTCACACATCCTCTGATCCTTTTCCCTCAACTGCAAAACAAATTAAAAGTTAAAAGCACTTCTACTCAAAACTCGAAATTATGCAAAAGGGTGTGTAATTTAACTAAGAAAGATATTGATGGGGGAAAAGAAAAATGCCAAGAAAGAGAGATGGAAGGGGATGGAATAGGATGGGACGAAAAAAATCAAATTTTTTTTTCCATGTCGCTATATCGAGGAAAAGTTGCGAATGGGTGAGAAATTAAACGAGGAAAAAAGTAAGGAAATTTATGGATATATTTCGCTCGCTCATCTGCCTTGAAAATCGTAAAAATTGACAAAAATCGAATATCATTGAACATTTTTATATTTCTCTTTATCTGTTTATTTTAGCATTAGCTGCTAAGCACTGATCTTCTTAAGACTAATAAAGCTTATTTTTATCAAATTCGATCCTTTATTTCCGGTGCCACGTTTCTTCCAAAGTTGACAAAAATATGTGAAATTACTTCAATATGCAATTTTTAGTTTCTAACGTGAACATAATTTTTATACATATTATTGCAGATGAATTGCAACATATCGACGTGCATGCATGAAAAAAAAATTATTTAAGTCTTAAAATATCTAAGCTTCATTTATTTTCTGTTTTTATTGTCGCACAATGCAAAACTAAGCTCCAGATTTACAATATTATTTTTTACTTAAGAACGAATGGCAAGAATGCAGAAAATAACCAAAAAAGTAACATGGCTTTAAGGAAACTCTTCAGCTTTTAAGACATCGTTGTGTCTCTTAAATTTGTTGCATGGAATTCTGCTCTTTCTTCTCACTAAATCATACATGGAAATCTGATTTATATGAAATTTCGGCAGGTAATAGCGTCGCCTCTAGACTTCCACAATCTGTGGGCCTGGATACAAATATGGAGTTAGGCTCTCGTAAATAAAGTTTTATATAGTCTAAAGAATGTGATTTCTCAAAGAAAAATAAAGTTATCAATACATGAATCCACTTTATAGTTAGAAAAAAAATATTAAAATTAGTCTAAGCAATCATAAACTCTTATTATAAGATATAAATCAATGCGTTCAATTTATATTCGCAGTGGAAAATATTTCAAATGATTAAATATGCTATGCGTAATTTTCCATGTTGTTATCTGCTGTTCATTTATTTGCAACTAGTCGACTTCGGCGACCAGCGTGTTCCGGAAATATGATTTCAGTCGAATCCTGCATCATTTTTATATTCATGGTTCACTTAACAACGTAATTTTAAACTTCATATTGTGGTTATTATTTAATTGGACTTGGCACCCCAAAATTTTTCTACAATTTTGATCAAACTTATTCAATCTTGTAGTAGATAGATGTAAACTGTGCAGAAACTGAAATTTCTGAATTTTTTTTTCATTTTGGAAAATTACAAATTTAAAAATTTTAAATTTTTTTAAAAAATAACCCTTTTTATAAAACGCTTCTTCTCATACAATTTTTAATATTTTTCTCCAATTTTTTTTGAAAGTGAACTCTCAATGCACTTAACAGAAATAGGTATTGGATTTTTCATATCTACATTAGTTTCAGAGAAAAAAATTTTGTGAAAAGTTTTGAAAAATATCAGAATTTTTCACTTCGTACATTTTTAAAAAATTTTTTAATCAAAATTTTTACAAATCCATCCCTAACTCTATTTAGCATGCATTTGTGAGTGAACAGAAAAAATTTCAAGTAATTAAAATAAAAAAGAGATTGACTTTTAGCATTTTGTAGCAGATACTATTTTGGAAGAAAGCAAACTAAGGAAAACAGCTTTAAAGTATTAAAAACAATAAAATTGTAATAAAAACAACTTATATCAAACTAGTTTTTTTCATAGCAATAACCTGACATTTGCGAGTTCTAGGTTATCAATTTTATTAATATTTATTATTACTACTATTATTAATTAGCATCATCATTTATAGGGATAATTAGAAAAAAAAATTTTAAAAATGCTAAAAATTTCACTTTTTTCAAATTTTTTTAGTGAAAATATTTAATAAATGATCTGCTGTACTATTTATCAAATATCCATTATAACAGAGAAAAAATTAAAAACCATTTTATTGAAATTTTATTGACAGTGAGAAATTCAAACAAAATAAGAAGCGAAAGCAGTGATGATAATGATGATGATATGCTTAGTAAATAATAAAGAAGCGAAAGCAGTAAAACAATAAACAAACAAAGATTAAACCGCTACTGTTTGAAACAACTATCTTGCTTTGCTTTGATGGAAAAGATTAGGTGACAACTTGCACATGAAATATGCATGATTTAAACATTGGAAGTGGGCGTGGCACGTGATGAAATGTTAGACAAAATAACTTCATCCCTCATTAAATATTTGCCTAATTGTTTTGAAACTTTCAAATTATTAAGTCAAAGGTTCAAAGATCATTTTTCACTCAAAATTTGAAAATCGATATTTTCATTGATTTTACGGAATTCTTAGGGTGCCAAGTCCCCTTAACCCATGTTCTATTTGTGACAACGTACCTCTTCTGTTCATTGTCTACATAAATTTACCTAATGGAGTCAAATAACTGACCATGCCATTTAACCTCTAATTCCATGTTGTCGGCACTATCTTCACTTTCTTATTCCTCTTGTAAAATATGTATTAGATTTCCACATTAAAATGACGCAGCACATTTTCTTGCCCGGGGCATGTTAGCTGGATTAAAACAAGCAAAGAAAAGAATGAAAACATAGCAACGATAATCATTCAGTTATTGGATATATTTCTTAATATACGTAATATCTCCGAGAACTTGGATTAATGATTCATTAAAAATTTGGATGAAATAAAATATGAAAGCAAAATGTATTAAGATTATTACAGCAATTTTCAAGAATGAAAAAGAAATATGCAATTAAATAATTGTTTAAACAATGAAAACGTTTAGAGTTGCGTTGCAACAGTATAAAGTATTGTAAATTATACCAAAAACTATTTTTAAAAATTTATTAAAATTCTAGAAAACATTGTACCGCAACCTAATGGATATTATTGAAAAGGTAATTTTTGGCCCTTTTAGATGGATAAAATGATTTTTGTGTTATAATAATTTCGAAAGTTATTACGAAAACACGATAAAATTTCGATTAGTTTTTAATTAATTAAAATTCTAATTAAAATTTCAAACAAAGGGCACAGAGGTGAACATTCACACCCTACAAAGTATTTTTTGCCAAATTTCGTAGCTCTAGGTCCAGCGGTCTGACCTTTAGAGCGCCAACACACACTCATTCCCCTTTATCATTAGTAGAGGTACAGGCAACTACAATTTATTATTATTTATTTTAAATCAAATGTGTTGGAAAGTTACAGAAAATAAATGTGGTTATATATTTTAATTTATTAACGATTTCTGATCCATAAAGTTAGTAGCTGGTTGCAGTACCCAATAATCCCCGAGAATGCGCCCAGTTGACCACGTTGTGAACATGCTGCTTCTGATAGGAATTTGACATATCGCTCAACTGCCTGTATGTAACATGGAAATTTACTATTACCATTATTATTTTCCTTACCAGACCAAAAAAGTGGAATTGATTTCATCATCACTAATGTCTTACAACAGAGGGGAAGGAGTTAAATTGCAAGCATTCATTTGAATAATTTCCTTATACTCCTTAGATTGAAAATTGAGTTTTGGCTTCCTGAAATTTCTGATTGTTTTTTCTTTTTTCGACTGATTGCCTCGTCTTTAAAATTTGTCTAATGCCCAGTTTTTTTATATATTTTTTTCATCCACTGTCATGATCATAATTATATTTTCTATAAGGATAAAATACATTGTAGTCTTTAACATGATCAATAGATTTAAGAAAGGCTTCAGAAAGGTAAAGAGTTGTGTTGATTCCTTTGAACATGTACTTTGGGCACTCTGAACTATTTCCTGGTTTTACTCTGCCATAGACTTTTTTTAAAAAAACGTTTTTTTCACTTCATTAGATCACGAATTACTTTGCATGCTTTTGTTAAGAACCTGGAATGTGATAACTGGGTATAATCGCGAATAAACAAAATTTCAATAAATTCTGCCGCTGTTATGGCATTTTCAATATTTGGAAGACATCATTGAACCTTACTGAGCCCTTTTTCAACATCATTGTTAGGTTCCATACGAGAAATTTAAGAGACGTAACGATGTCTTAATGGCTTATGTGTTTCCTTAAAGGTCTGTTAATTTTAATGTTATTTTCTACATTCATGGAATTCGTTCTTAAGCAGCAAATAATATTGTAAATTGGGAGTTTAGTTTTGCCTTGTATTTCAATAAACACAGAAAATAAATGAAGCTGATATATTTTTAGATCTAAATAACTTTTTTCAAGCACATGCATCAATATGTTACAATTCAACGGCAGGAAGACTGTGAAGATTACGTTGAGGGTTAGGAACTAAAAATTGCATATTGAAGTAATTTCACATATTTTTGTCAACCTTGGAAGGAATATGGCACCGAAATTATGGACCGATTGTCATAAAAAAGCTTTATTACTCTTAAGATGATCGGTACTTATAGTATAGGCAAATTAGACCTAAATTTGGCTCGAGACGGAAATAATGATTATAAAGCTAATTCTTTCTGAAATAGGTTCCTTACGTCCCCCTGTACTTCCCCAGAAAAATCCCAAAAAATCATCCTTGGGCAACACCCCTAAATTTTGAGTAAACGTCCGCCATCTTGGATTTCCCCAAAAACGCCATAACTCAGCAATGGACAATTATAGAGAGGTGCTGTCGGTGTCAAACGTTTCTGTTTTGCAAGTAGAACTCATTATTGCAATAAAGAGTCTGAAATAGAGAGTTGATATAATTTTATTAACATAAAACAAGTTTAAAAACATACAAAAAAATGAATTTGCTTGAAAAATATAACTTGAGGAAAATAATTTAAAAATCAAAATATTCACCCATAAATAAGCAAGTAGTGTTCAATATCGTTCATTAAAATCGTCTTCAATTTGAATAATCCTCTCCGGTTGAAGCGCTGGTACGTTTGACTTCGACATGCTCCTCGGTATCGCGTTCATCCTCGGATTCCGGAATACTCCGATTGAAGTAGGAGTCTCCTGCACATTCGCTGCCAATACCTGCTGTCGAACCTTAAGGAGATGCTCTTACATTTTAGTACTGGGAGTGACAAGATTTATAGTGAAAAGCGTCTGCGTGAGCTTCTATCAGGACGCTACGGCAATACCGTTCTTATTTCAGCTAGCACGAAATGTTTCGGAATCTGTTGTTTCTTTTAGGTCAGTTGCCAAGTAGATTTTAACGGACAATTGGTACGCCGACCGAAAAAAGACGCCGTTGATGAAAAAAAAAAGATTATATATGCAGCTATTAGCATCTTCTATTTCCTATAGCGAGATCTGTAAGTATGAAACCTCCATGACAATGAACACTTTAAGTGAAGTTCAGGACAATGGTTTTGTTCAGATTGTCTTCGACAGCTGAGATGCAGATCACAACATTCGAACTGTGGATGGGCATGGAACTTTTTATTTGATGGGAGGAGTGCAGTGTGGTTACGTCTACATCAGCTGTTCAGACGTGTTCTTGTATTCCACCATGGAATGGCGCTAGACTTCGCCCGACGGGGGGGGCAATTTACCCGACAAGGGGGCCCGGTCTGCCCGACAGGGGGCACGACCTGCTGTACGGGGGGGAAGAGTGTAATGAAATTGGTCTCAAATTATCGCCAGATTATTATTTATCAACTATATTTGAATACCCCGTACAAAAATTTTCTCCGCCTGGCCCCCCGTTCACCACTCTGGCGCCACCCCTGATTTTATGACAGAAGATTATACCAACGGCAAATATTTTTGGAAAGTTTGGATTCATCCCAATCATTACTCACGACTGGCCCAAGAACCATGGATTGAATCGCTTGGTAATGGAAGATGTCCTCTCCCTGAACTTTTGACCGATGGATGCCGAAATCGGAACCATATACCACTGGATTTGGAAGGCGGGTCCCAATTCAGCTGAAGAACCTCATACGGGATGGAGTGATTTCGTGAAGATTGTCACAGGAAAAAGATGATACAAAAAGTCAGCAGTGATACCATTGCCCTTCGTCAATCTTCAACCTTCTAACCCCACATCAATTTATACCTGTCTTCGTTTCGCTGATGAAGAATGCAGGAAGCGGTATTATGACATTTGTTGAAAGGTATATTATGACATTTGTTGAGCCGCTTTTCATTAAATCTATGGATATAGTTTCTCAGGCGGACGATACTGATGAGTTGTTTAAGGTAATAGTGCTAACATACTATAAACAATACTTTTAATTTGGCGATATTTTTCTTACAAAAACAAAAGTATTAAAACAATCATCTGTTAAAACTACTCTACCAGTCATCTATAAACAAGATTACTGAAAACATAAAGAAGGGTACTATTCACAAAATTATTAATTAAAAATATTTAACATAATTCATAACATAATCAAATTTCACACTTATTATTAAGGATAAGGTTTAAACAAAAATCGGTAACGATGAAGATGTTTAATCAAAAGTTTTAACTTTTTCTTTGCGCCTTCATTACTTGCTACACTTCTAAACCATGCTTTTTCATTTTCACTGAACGGAGAAACCCTGTGCCAGGATGATGTTAGAATATACCTTGTAGCATAATGAATTGTTGAGTCCATTTCCCCGCAACTGCAGTATAGAGAAGGGGCCAGATGGAATCTATACAGATATTCTACGAATAAGCCATGACCTGTAAATAAAAGGATCCCCTCTCTGTACCAGCCTATTGAAGTTTGCTTGACTGTTGGAATTATATTGAACGTTATATTATGTCCAAGGTAATAGTGAGATTAGGTGGGTTTCATCTGCTTATAAGTTACGTGGGATCAGTGGGAAAAATCATGGGTGGCAGTGGCCTCGAATAAATGTAAGGTATTTGCTAAGAACACTGTTATCCACATGGCTAATGGACATGTTTGTGCAAAAACATTAGGAGCTCATTCGCTTTCTCAGGCAGCAATCGGTCTTTTGATTGTGGAGTATTGCGAGGAAAACGGATGATTTTTAAGCGGTTCTGACGTCGAGACCCTCAGAGAAATTCACAACGAGTTGATAAGCTTGTCTTCCTCCGAAGAATCCTTTCTATCAAAAGACAAACCTTTACTGAGTGCTGTATCCAGCGTGGTGAAGACACTAGAAGAAAGAAGCCGTACAGCTAAATTATGTTTGCAGTATTTCAAGGAAGTTTCTGTAATGCATTATTTCGTGAGAGCGGAAAGAATAGGTGATCGAAATCTTCATCTCTACTCCATCCAATGCATGTTAGTTCACCTCCATGCAGCTGGGAATATTCATTACACTAAATCAGCTCACCTGTACCTTCAGAATATGTCTAATCTTAAGACTAGTTTGTCGGATCAAGATTTTGAACGTTTCGTGAGTGAGGGTTATTTTACAGTTCGGCGATCGGATAAGTTTTGGTGCGGCGGGCGTTTGGTCGGTCACAACTATAGAGCAGGTCAAATGCTATCTATGAAGGTTGGGAGTGGCTTGTCCCAAGGCCGAAATACGTCTGATGGCGTCGTAGCGCGTTGGATTTACACCATGCCGGGAAGTCTTCAGGTGACGGAACAGTGGGAGGTTTCGCTGAAGTGACGGAAGAATCTTCCTACCAATACATTTCTTTACTGATTTCATGAAAGACTCGAGATACGAGTGATTTGAAGAAATTTTTAATTTGGCTAAAACAGCATTCACCCTTCAACCAATCCGAAGAGCTCATTTCCCTGTCTTCAGGAATTGTTGCCGATGAAAGAGTTAATTGTGACTCAGCAGAGGAGCTAGGCGAAAATGCTGCCAAAGGGAATCGTGGGAAAACGATTTGCTGACGTGACTTTGAAGAGAGTGCAAGTGTTCACACTGGTCACTATGGAACATACTAAATTAATTTATAAAGATCCTGTAGTTTTTAACTTTAACCAACTGTTCCACCGCATCGCGTGTGTTTTAAGAAGTGCGAGCGACCCTGAAGGTTGTCTACAGTATGAATGGGCACCTTACCTTCAGTATTTATTCGACGACGTTGGTCTTCGCGCCAGACGAAGACGATTTTAATGAACGATATTGAACACTACCTGTTTATTTATGCGTGAATATTTCGATTTTTAAATGAGTTCCATCAAGTTGTATGTTTTCAAACAAATTAATTTTTTTGTGAAAATGCTGTTTTGTATGTTTTTAAACCTGTTTTATGCTAATAAAATTATATAAACTCTCTATTTCAGACTCTTTATTGCAATAATGAGTTCTACTTCCAAAATAGAAATGTTTGACACCGACAGCACCTCTCTATGATTGTCCATTGCTGAGTTATGGCTTTTTGGGAAAAATACAAGATGGCGGACATTTGCTCAAAATTTAAGGGTGTTGCCCAAGGAGGATTTCTTGGGATTTTTCTGGGGAAGTACAGGGGGACCTAAAGAACCTATTTCAGAAGTAATTAGCTTTATAATAATTATTTCCGTCTCCAACCTTAATTTGCCTATACTATTAGCAGCTGATGCTAAAATAAACAGATAAAGAGAAATTTAAAAATTTTCAAAAATTTTCAGAAACAGTCGATTTTTGTCAATTTTTACGATTTTCAAGACATGCTCGAGCGGAAGATATCTATCAATTTCCTTCTTTTTTTGCTTGTTTGATTTCTCCCCCATTCGGAACTTTTCCTCGGTATAGCGACATGAAAAAAAAAAGATTTTTTTTCGCCCCACCCTAGGATGGAAGGACGAATATGCACTGACAAGCTAGTGATGCAGTTATAACTCGTTTTTTCTGATTTTACTGTTGTATTTAAAACGCAATTTACCAGTTTAGAAGAATATCCTAAGTAAATAATATTTTATTTTCTCTTGGATCAAATTTATATCAAGCAAATTATTTAAAATGTATAAATATGTTTAATAAGTTCTTAAAATAATATTATGTTGCTCTTAAGTAAACAATTCGTACATCTTAGACATGTGATTTGTGATCAAATTGAACGTTACTGAATTTTTCAATTATTTTTCCAGTAATCAGCACCCAAAAAAAACTATAAAAACACTAATTAGTTTAAAGATAACTTTTTCATTGCAGACCTCTTTTATTAATTGATGACTTCTAAAGTCTATAAGCAAGTTTAAATGGCTCAAAAAGTCAATGACTGTCATTTGTCCATTCACGTCTGCGATAACAGAAACAGAATTAAACGATCTTCACAGTCTAAGATCCAGACGCAATAATTTTTGATTGCAAGTTTTTACCTTTGCATCGTTTTCTGCGAAAAATTCCAAATTTATCCTGTTTTCTTTTCCTTGAATCGTTGGCGGTATAAATAAAATATAGGCTCCTGAATCAATAAAAATTAAAGTGGCTATATGCTTGCCAATATTTAAAAGCCGATTCGGCTCTGCCTCTTTACTTTGCGCCACCTTTGAGAGTCGAAAATTCAGATTTCCAGTTCAGGTTACACTTTTACTGTCATGTTAAAATGCTATAAGCCTTTAAAGCTGTTGAGAAATGAACCAGCTGAGGGCGCCACCTTTAGCTTGGCAAGCCAGAGGGCGTTGCTTTTGAAAATAAAAATCATATCAAGAGTGTGGTAGAAGGAGTGTGCGTTTGGCTGGTTCTTGCTTGTGTGCGGTTGGATATTTGTTGATGGAGTATTTAGGATGTATCATGATCCGTAAGATTTAATCTTTAAAGTTTTATTGTTCTCTGTTTTCTTAGTTTAGTTATGTTAATTGTGTTCTATTAAATGAGTTCTGGTTTATTTAGTGTGTTGGTTTTGTGATTTTAGTGTAGTGGTTTTATTATAAAAGGCTCCATCGCCAAATTTCGTATGATAGTAACAAACATTTTTGTCATTTGATCTACGAAGCTTTGCTCTTTACCTTGAACTAGATCGTGGTTTTTGGTGATATTGATGTCGTCGTTTTGAAAATTCTAGCGAAAGTTTAGATAGTTAGTAATTTTTCTAAAGTAAGGTCGTTTGACGCTTCTTCAACTGAGTTGTTATGAAATGGAGAAGAATTGATCTCCCAAATTTTATATGCCTTTGCAGAACTTTTCTTTAATTCATCATTATTGACTGTTAAAATGCTTCTCATTTTGAAAGGCGAGCACTGCATCCATAAGGCTTTTTAAAAATTTTCACTCACCGATAGAGAAACCTTCTAAATAGGAACTATTCAAAACCGGCATACGAAATTTAGTCAAAATCTGTAAAAATAAATTCATGCATCGAACAATTCTTTAATTGACCTGAGATATCAATGACTTGCTTCCATTTTATTGTCTGAAATATTTGCCTAATGTTATTTTAAACGAAATTGAAACTGCAAAATACAGTCATATCTTTAAATCTAGAACATTTGAAAAACGTACTGGAACAAAAATTTCTGATGAAACAAAATTCTACCCATCTTCTGGAAAAACAAGCTTGTGTTCCAAACTGTTATAAGCTTCTGGATTGGGCAGAGGCAGAGCAGTTTCGAAGAAGAATCTTAGCTGTGGTGTAGTGCTATTTAAATCCAGCAGTCGAGCAGCTGAGATTGCCATAATTTCTTAGGACCCATATGGGTGACTTTTTAAGTGGAAAAATTGAGAGTCCGTTAGAATGTGACCAGACGCAGATGGAAGTCTTTCAGGAACTGAGAATAGCTCAGAGTATTATATATCTATATTAAATAACGACAGAGATCAGAGTTTGGAAACATAAAATGACGCTTGAGAACAGTTCCGTACTTCAATGCCACAAGAAATCCGGAATTTGGCAATAACTGTGTGATGAAACAATCAAGGTACTGAAACAGCCGTACCTGTCAGGACAGCTGATGATATCCCTGTTTCTGAGGTGCAGACGGTTTAGAAAGCTGCAGGATGCCAGGCCTGCGAGATGTGCTCAACTGCCGACAGAATTAAGATATTCATAATTTAGGCGGGAAAAGCACCCTTAACAAGACCCTTCTGTTTACATCTAACGATGCCAAGACTAAAGAATACAACAGCGAAACAGCAATTATTCAAATTATGCGACAAAGATATCACATTCATGGCATAGGATACATTTTAATAAATTTTCATTAAAAATCCCAAGTTCCTTCTGAATTCGAAACTTCTGAAATGCAACAAAAAACTCAATAATGCGTCTATTTATAGAAATACATTAATAAAATATGATAATCCAGCTACTTTTTTAAAATGGTAAATATAATGATAATATTTTACTAAACTTTGACACAAGTCTGATTAAACTCAATAGTTTGATCATTTTCTATGAATCAAAATGTTCTATATATCCTGTGATAAACATGATTTCAGAATAATTGGCTATCCTGAAAAAAGAATTCTCTAAATACAGCAGGAACTGAAGATTGAATCAATTTTACCAAGGATACTATGATGAAATTGCAGTTGAATTCCAGATATCTGAAATTACCTGAACTAGTTATTACAGCATTTAAAGATAAAGCAAATTTAGACTGCGTTTCATTTTATCAAAATTTATAACTGAAAATAAATAGTTTATTTTTTTGGGATAACATATGCAATGTAGATTGAAAAGCCAATTCAGAATACCAGACTTTGAATTATAATTTTATCACGGATAATTGACTGAGTGAAGCGGGGTCCCGTTTTAACTCGACCGTTCGGCATTTCGTCTGTTTCTCTGTAAATTTGTTACACATTCACGGCCAAAATGATATTCGATTTTCAACGAATTTGGCAAGAAGGTTCCCTGAAGTCATTAAAAAAGAAGTATAGGCAAGGATTTTTATTTTTTCTCCGTTTCCAGATGGTGGCCGTTTTAATGGTTCCGTTTCGTGTGATGATCAACTTTTTTCACCGATTCTAGCCAAACGGATATCCATTCAATTTTCCTTCAAAGATAGCTCTAATAGCAAACGTCATTTAATTGTAAATTTGTAAATTCCGATAATAGCAGTCCTTTAATTGTTATTTTGTGAACCTGATAAACGTAGAGGCTCGTGTAAATATTTTGCATAAAAAACCTTTAAAGACTGCGATCAAGAGCAGGTCTTCATATCTGGAAGGACTGTGAGAACTTTTGTGCACTGAACTACTAGTATTTGTAAATTTGATACGATTGGTATCTAGATGTGAAAACACATTCTAAAATCTTGATATATCGGTTGATTGGAATGAAAGTTTAAACTATAAACAATCTATCTTCTGATTTATATGCTAAAACCACTGAAATTATAGTTTATTGAAGAATATTGATGTAACTGATGTTTCAGATACTGTATTTAATGTCATATACATACAGTTACAAAAATTGTCTGGTGGATGTACGTGATTGTACTCCAACAAGCAGGATAAAAAAATAAAGCTTTATACCACGGGAATTTTCAGAAAAACTCCTAGTACAGGTAACAAAACTAAACAGCGCTTGAATAAATCAACAACAGAGATCTCCACTAAATATCAGTCACAGCACTTTCAATGGCGACTTATATTTTATTATCTCACCAGCTTGCACTGCTGATCAAAGTCAACTCACTGCTCTTGGTTTGAGAGCTTCCGTTTATACCTTTTCCAACAGGAAATGATGTCAATACGTTGGAAGTAACGAAATCTCTAGAAGCTGTTTGGCATTTTTGGCTCCCAGTAGAGATGGAACCCCAGCTCAGGATTTTTCGAGAAGATTCCTTTTGTCATCAAAGTAGCCGACTCTTTTGCCAAATAGCTAAAATTGTCACCAAGTTTGTCGCCAAGATCATTATACTTACACATCGTTTTATCACAGTCCTTATTCATTCGTATGCATTTTAATGATACAGTACTTCATTTCGATTACACGTCTTTTCATTTATACTTCGTTCTGCGTCACTCTCTTGAAAGACGTATAAACGGAGCATTACTGTATATATATGCATTTAAATATCATTAAAAATTCTACGGAACTACAAAAAAAAATCAGCGAATGTTTTAGAGCTGCTCTCAAACAAATAAATTTTAAACATATATTTCTGCTTAAAAATTGTTTTCTAATTGTTAAATAACCATCTATTAATTTTCAGGTCGCCATTAGATGGCGTTGTTGTAACTGTCTTTCTCCGATTAAGAATTAATATAGGTAATCAGTGTTCTCTTTTCAGTGTTCGAATAAACGTGATGCCCTGAAAGAACTTTATTTCATTCATAATAGAAAATCTGGGATTAAGGAAATATTTTACTAATAAATGTGAGGGATTCAAATAAGGATATTAAAAACTTATTGTACAAATGACGAAGTTAATGTCAAATATCAAAGAAGCTCTACAGCAAATTTTTCACTTGCAGTAGGGCAATATTTTTGTAGCTATAAAAAATTGATAACTTTGGATCTAGATTTTAAAATTTTAACTTAACTGGTAAAGTTTTTCAGTGCAAGGCAATTCGTAGTTAAGAATAATTTTACTTTTCATTGTAATTTTTGTATCTATTTTTAGAGTTTTCAAAAATACTATATTCGTAATTTCAAATAATTTATGTGTTCTATGATGAGAAAATGTTAGATTTTGATACGCAGTATGTCAATAATATGTTTAAAAATAGGGTGTTTTGAAGAGTGCAAGTAATAGTGTGGCATGTTTCAGAGCCCCCGCTCCTCTGCACTTCTCTTAACGTAGCCACTGGCAATCATCTCAGATTAATTGCAAAACCAATTGGGAGGTTCGACATTTCAATTTAAACACTGCAGCAGATTTCAAGAAAAGGACGGACGAAAAAGTGAAGTCACCATTTTAGCATAAAATAACCATCTTCATCAGCTGATAACCTAATTCGAAATCGTCAACTCAAAAGGACGTAACACACTCTACGAGTAATTTACTTCACTTAGTAGATATATTTCTTCCTGTTCATTTATTTGGTCATTTTATTTATTTTTTTCCTTTTTGTCTGTATTACAACCCACAAATTAAAAGTCAAGTGATAATGAACAGCGAGATGACATAAATGATAATTCTTATATATAACTATATTTAAACGCAATAAAATTGCTTTTATTTTTAGTTGAATGGTCCTTGAGCCTAAATGCTTCCAAAGACCTCTCTCCTCCCTCCAACACTGAAATTGCTTCCAACTTCCAGCACTTCTAATTAGCCCCTCGAGCAAACATATTGTAATTATCAGGGCCGGAGAGTAAGGGGCCATAAAATAATTCAGATCTTATTCTATTCTTTCCCTTTATAATAAACTGCTGTAGTATAAATTGCTAACTAAAATTTTAGTTCCATGAATAATTCCCCCTTCATCTTGAAATATCATGCTTATTCAGTGGTTTCTTGGCTTTATAAAGCAGATGATGTGATATCTTGAATTTGAATTTCCAGACGTATCAATATATTGAAAGAAATTATTTTACATTTAAACTCTGACTCTCTACACTTTTGCACTTCATTATTTATTTTTCATTGACCATCAAAGATTTAGAAGTAAAATCTTTGGCTTCCAAGATTTGACAAACGAACTCAACGGCCGATCTCATGCGATGAATCATGGCTGATTTAGTATGTATTACTTTATTTTCTCTAGCTGCCTCATTTGAAACGTAAATTCTGTGTGCATAGATATCTAGGAATGCACTCTGTTTACTGCGACTAGCGGTGCCCAATGTGTATGAACACTTATTTTATTTTTTACAGGTAGTCTGTGTTGATCCAGACTTGGCAAGCATGTGTGCTAGAGGAAGACAATTATTCGTAAGATATCATTTTTAAATATTATTACATATAATTGAAAAATACGAAGGTAAGTCAAGAAGTATATTCAAAAGTCGTTAAAAAAGTTAAATCAAGATATTTACTTACAAAGCATAATTATTTCTCCACATAATCATCAGTTGCATTGATACATTTATCACATCTCTTAATGCTTTTTCTGTTACCTGCTGAAAATAAGCTTTTGGATTGCTTTCTCAGCCACTTATGATCCTCACATTCAGAGTCTGTATCAGTTGTGAAACGCTTGCCGCCTAAGTGCAATTTAAGAGGACCAGATAGTTGATAAATCTTGGAGCTAACCCTGGGCCGTAAGGTGGATGTTGTTTCTACCGCAAGTTGTCAATTTTTTCCTCGTTTAATGGATCTATATGAGGCCTAGCTTTGTCATGATGGTACAAAATTTCTCGAGTATATAGGCCTAAATGTTTACTTCGAATTGCATCCAAAGTTTCAATGCAATGTTACAGTAGATCGTTTGACGGGACAAACAAATCTCACTGTTAAGAGAAAGCATTTCCTTGTGAGTATTCTTTGCTGGAAGTCCTTTCGCCCACAAGAAACGCACAGCAATTTTCTTCTCTTCTAAGGCTCTTCGCTGTTTTTCTTTCGTGGGGCGCAACCGGCCTGGCGTTCATAGATCGTAGGTTTTGGTTCCCTATTCCACTTCCAGGTCAAGTAGAAGTCTACCCGTTATAGTTGTATCCTTTGCAATTCAAATGACTTGAACTCCATGGAGAGTGAAGATATCGCCTTGTCGGCCTCACAGACACATAGCGTGCGAATTCGTCACACACATGATTGTTCGTAATACCGATTATTTTTTTTATCACACGTGGTTATATTACTCATTTCATGACTTTATCATGTAAATTTACTGTTGTAGAAAATGGGTGCCCACAAAATTTGATTCGGTCAAAGAAAAGAAAATATACTCCAAAATGTTTGGTTTAAGTGCTGGGAAGACTTTGGTGTCCTACGTTTCGAAAATGAAGAAGTACTTGGTCCTCGCTTCATGATGACGTTTTCCAACATTATTTCCACTTTTTTAAGCCTCGCCACGAAGGTCGATGATAAATTTCAGAATGCTTAAATTAAAATGAATGGGTATTAACATTATTAGTAACGAGATTGTTTTACCTGTGCCTCTCAGGCGTATTGCTAATTAACTTGTTGGTGTGATTATCGCCGAACGAATGGTTAAATGCATCCGCTCCTGTTTACATTTGTTATCTCATAAATTCGAAATGAACATCATACATTTAAATTTTTCAGGCACTTATTAACATATTTGGAAACTGTTTACTCTAATTCACCAAATTTAATATAGGTTTGCAAACTGCTTACTGCCTTACACTCGTAGAATTGTAGTTTTTATAATGGACACTGAGGTCAATTCATGATCATATGAAAAACGTAAAGTGACCATTTCAAATTCTCAATCCACTAATTTTCTTACAACTGCTGAACGTAAATAACAGAAATGCAGTATGACTACTGTGACTATTTCTCCCGTTTTCAAATAGCCTATCACATTCTCCCCAGGCACAGTTTCGGGGCGGCGAAAGGCCCCGTTTCCAGGAAAAGAGCAACCCATGGTAACAATTTCAAGCCAGCGGAAGTAATCTCCCGTAGACTTTCTCGTATACTCCCTAGCAGAAGTGCCTACCTGCTCCCACCCCTTCCGCATGACTGTTGCGAACCTTCAGCAAGTACCTGAACACCACGAGTACTTAGATTTAATTTTTCCTGTTATACCGCGGCAAGTTGAAAGGGCAACAATACACGCGGGTGTAAAATAAGCCAAGGGAGAAGGAAATACGCCAAGTGGTTGCCAAAATAACCCCAATATGGTGTGTTTTTCCTGTCATAGTATGTTGAAGAAAATTTAATGTGAATTTTGGACGTCTTTTTTTTCGACCGATTGAAACCAAAATTGGATTCAATTCCACTATTAGGAATACAAGACAACATACTAATTTTTATATATTTAAGTCAATAAGTTGAGGAGTTTGTTCTCACATGTAAGCGGTTAGGCAGACTGACGGACAGTAAACGGTCTGACGGATTTAATTGAAAATTTTATAAGGATCTAACATTTTGTGATAAAACTGTGTATCAAATTTTTTACAATTAGCTATTTAAGTTTTTGATTTATCGTGTTCACATGAAGACGGACAGAGAGACAGACAAACTTCCCGTGGACGAGTTTTGTCCAAAATGTGATAGAATCCCACATATTTGAAGTAAGGCCACAAACCAAATGCCATCCGTGTAGTTCCAATCGCTTGCGAGTTATCGCGTTCACAGATATAATTACAAATTTGTGTTTTTCAGTCTCGGGGAGGTGTGAAACGTTAGAATTCATCAAAATCTGAAGGTCGTATGATTTGAAGATTAGAATACTTTCACTTTGTTTACTTCGTACATGAGAAAGCAAAATGGCGAAGAAAAAAATTCTGTGGTAGTGTGTAGTAGCTTGGCGGTGACGACACGAATTCTATATCTGCTTGTACGCGCTTATTTTTAACTACATGGCATTTCAAATAATGACAGAATAAGACACTCGGAATGCTTCAAATGAAAGTCGTTGGGTGAAATCATTCAAATAATTTCAGACCAATAATTTGAACCATAGACAATTTCGTATAATTATATAATATATTCTATATCAGCCACTAATTCACCTGTAGAAAGGGTATTTTCATTTATAAATAAGTTTTGGAACTGATAATATATAGTTGCAAGTCGCAATTCTGAAATAAATTATGATTATCAACATAAATTTTAAGAAATTCTGCCAAGAATTTCATTCTTATTTGAAATCAAATGCAAATATACTGAAACAAAACTTTACTCTTGAGAAAAATTTAAGATCACATATGATTGCCTCCCTTGCCAAATCGATTAATTCAATTATCTGAAAAAAATTAAGTTCTTTTAAAATTTAAGTTCAAAGCATTTGATTGACTCATAACTGTTTATATTCAAAATAAATTTTTCTAATATTAAGGATTAATACCACTAAATGAAAAATTGTTTTTGACATTGAATGATTTATTTCAGAAGCCAATCTAATTAATTCCATTCTCTAATGTAAATCGTTGATAATTGCATTATTGCGCAATGAAAATTTAATTGTAAAACTTTTCAGTGCAATGATATTCTAGTAAGAGTTACCGCTTTTTCTGTTGTTTTGTCATTTATTGTTTTATCCTTCTTCTTACGGTTAGATAATAATAAGTAATTTATACACCAACACCTCCTCCCACGGAATGATCCATACAAAAGGGAATTTTATTCGCTTTAATGTCGGATTTACCGTTTGAAAGGATGTCTCAATTTTGTGTCTTCCCAACAGACACACACTCAGTTGGCATATTTCTATTATAAATGCATTACTATATATTTCAAAAATACGATGTTGGATTTAGATACATGGTAGATTATTTGATATAGTTGAGGCAGTGTATTATGATGGACCTTTTGAAATTCATTCCTCCCATTAGACATGATTATTATAAAAACTTAAGGACAAATCGTCATGACGGGAGCTCAAATATAGCTGACGAAGACATCATTTATATTGTTGATGAATCAATTTATACAAAGTAATAAAACCAATTTAAACAGTAACAGAGCAGTTACTGTTCACTCTTTCTAAAATCTTCAATGAAAAATATACATGATTTATTTTTCTCTAATAAAAAATAATTTGTGAATTGAATTTGATTTAAGAAATTTCTTTCACCTGCCAAATTGATTAACTCCTTCAATCACGCATAAATTGTAGTAATAATAACGATTACTTCACGTATATTCTATCTTATACATTTTATATGTCGTTAGATAAAAGATGCATCTGCAGTAATACAGTCTACGACGTTTACTGGAATTTATAATTTCCAAAGAATTTTTAAAGAAACAATATATACCTTTTTATCACATTTCTCTACCTTTTGTTTTATGGAGTTAATCGATTTATCAAATGAGGCATTTTCACGTGTTAATTCCTGTTCCTATCACTAATATATAAAAACTGAAGTAATGTGCATTTTCTTGAATTCACATACGATAGCCTAAATATTAGTATATGCCCAGTTTTAAAGGAGGAAAATAAATGGTCACTTTAACTATTATACAGCATTTACAATCCGTATTAACGTTTTCCAGTCGTTTTCATTCTTGGTCGTTTCTTTGTTGGTCTTCTCAGATTTCTAGAGAATTTTTACAGAATTTCTTGCGATTTGCGATTTCCCCTTACAACTGTTCCTCTTCTCCTTTGAAAAATCTAAAAGAGAGATAATAAAGAAATTCTTTCACAGTTTGAAAAATAAAATCTGTCTTATTCTCTTCATATTTTCTTTCCTCATAATTCTAATTATTACATAAAATCTTTAAATAACAATTTTGTACTTAATTATTTCTTGACGCTCAAGGATGTGTCCGACACCCCACGCCACGTGAAAAGCGAAAAATACAGACCTCAATTTAGTTGAAATGAATCAAATCCATATTATCTGACTTTGAGGTTACATTCAACAGACGGAACGTGTTTGAAGAAAAACTCTTTTACTTTTTATTGGAATTCACAATAAGGGATGTTAAAAGCCACCTGCGCGTCCTCCCGTCAGGTTTCTTTCTTTAATTTAGTGACCGTATTAGGGGCATAAAAATAATGTTGTCACGCTATTTAAATTTTAGTGAGGACACAAATGGATTCAAGAACATTCTATATTTCCAGACTTGAGATTTTTTACGTGTACAAGACTTTTAAACTGGATAATAGTGTAAGTGAAAATGTCAAAAGATTGATGCAAAAGTTATAATATTCTGTAGTAATGTAATTGTAGTCAGTCAAAGTCTTATCCGCTTTCAGAAAAATTATTGTAGAAAAAGTTAACATTTCTAGAAACAATTTTCAAAAGTAAAAGTTTATTACTCCCTACATTTATTGGATCTAAAGATAAAGCCAAGCAGAATTCTTATTTGAATTTCTTAAAAAATGGTTCCCTGTGTACCTAAGAAAATTAAAAGTAATATTTTTCTCTATACAAACTGTATACCGTTTCTTATATTGATGATTCTTTACTATAAAAAATGTTGAAAACATGAGTGTAAGAAATATAACCTTCTTATGTGTTCGCAATGCGTTGAATAATACAATGTATTATTTACTACAGTTTTCGTCTAAAACTTTGTTCTTGTTTAACTAGAACTGTTTGCATGAATCATATAGAAAAGATATAGAATAAAAATGTTGCTAGTTTTGCTTTAATAGCGAAATAACGAATTGGGGTGTCTTAGTTTATTTAATACCTGTAACTATTTCCATTAAAATATATTGTGATAGTTATTATTAAAAGAATAAGCATATAATAAACAATATACAGGGTGATTATAATTAAAGTTGCACTTTCAAAAGGCTGTGAAAAACGAAACTCTGGTCAGAATGACCTGATATTTCATCTGAGAATATGTGAAGCAATGGAAATTTGTTTTGCGAAAGAAAAAAATAGTTCAAACGTTGACTGATAGATGGAGCTGTATTAGTGATAAGAAAATAAAAAACGGTTGCTTTAAAAGATCTGCTAATTAAGAGACGTGGCATGCGCACCGCAAATTACACTTGTGATAAAAAGGCAGGGGACATGCAGTTCCTGTTATTCTGCGTCTGAGAAAGTAGTCATGTCTCTATCATTGAAGGATCGGGCTTTGCTTGTGAAGCTTGTTTACAAGAACAGTTACTGTGGGGAAATTCAATTGAAGAAATTCCCGACATTAAAGGGTTTAAGAAGCGGCTCTGGTCCGATGACTGCATTCGGTCTGAAGAAGATGATTGATAAATTCGAAGAGCCGGGTTTATTTGACGTGAAATGTGGCAGAGGGAATAAAGCAATTCCTTCGACGGCAGTGGCCGATGTGGCTACAGTATTGCAGAACGCGTCACGCAGTGCTTTGAGAACGTGCAAAGTCCGGGGAATTTCACGAACTTTAGACATGCCTGTCAGCAAGGTTGGTAAAAATTTAATAAAAATCCAGCAATTCTATCCATTCAAAATTACGCATGTTCAGGAGATGTTTCCTGCTGACCTGCCAAAACTGCAATTTCATGCTGGAATGGAAGAGGACAATGCATGGCCATGGAATATTTTTCGGACAAACGTAGCCCATTTCTATCTCCATGGTCAATACTCAAAATTACAGAATATGGGCAAGAGGGAATCCGTTCCAAATGCAACCATTACCTCTTCATTCTCAAAAGGTAACTGTGTGGTACGGGTTTATGGCAGCATTTATCGTTGGACCTTTCTTTCTCGAGGAGATTGGTCCTTCGGGTACTGTAACCTGTACAGTCAATGGGACACGATATAAATCTCTTTTACGCAATCAACTCATTCCAGCACTGCAACAGTGCCGATGTGTGGATAGCACACTTTTTATGCAAGGTGGCGCTTCTCCGCACATTGCAACATCAGTGAATCAGCTGTTGATCGAATCTGCATTTTGTAAATGACAGAATTATCAGTCGCCATTTCCCAACAGCCTCGTCGCCACGATCAACTGAAAATTTGCGACTTCTGGCTGTGGTGTTACCTAAAAGATGTTGTGTACGCGGGTCCGATTGTGAACTTGTCTGAGTTGGGAAACCGAATTCAGTAGCAAATTCACAATATCACCACTGAAACACTCCGATCTGTTGTGGAACATGCTGTTTTGCGCTCACAACTCATAGGAGAAAACGGTGGACAATATATTGAACATTTCCTAAGAAAGTCGAAGCCGACTTCCTTTTCTTGTTTGCTTCATCAGTTTTTGCTTCTGCTACGGTTTTTGGTCTAGGGGCAATTAAAAACCGATTTTTTTTCCTATCCGCTGAGGCACCATCTTGCCATTGTGGATGGGCTTTGATGAAAGAGTGCGACAACAGGTCACGTTTTTTAATTAGCATCTTAAAATTAGCATAACTTTTAAACCAATCGTTTTTTAACATCTAATAATGATTACAGCGCCATCTGTCGGTCAACTGTTGATCGATTTTTTTTAGTTTCGAAAAACAAATTCCCATTGTTTCACGTACACTCAGAGGAAATACAAGGTCATTTTGACCAGTCGTTATTTTTTTACAACTTTTTGAAAGTGCAACTTTAATTATAATCACCTTGTATTTAAGCACTATTCTTAACTTTATATGTACATTTGTTTTTCCTTTTTACTTTATTTATGTATTAAAATAATTTCTTATAAATAGCTTAACAAGCAGATATACCGGTGTGCTAGAATAATATTGCAAAAATTGTCCAGAGTGGGGAGTCCGGAAAAGACGGTGACAGAAAAAACAGCACTTGTACTAATTAGCAACACAAACAGACGTCTCACAGCTTACCAGCTCGAACTTCGGACAACATTCCAAAGAGAGATTCCAAAGCCGTTCGCTCTCCAAAAACGATCGCAGTCGATCAACACGCCTTTCAAGTCCAAAGACGATTCAACACGTCTCAAGAGGAATCAACATTCCCGTGATCAGAGCACAGCGCTATTTATAGTCTCCGCGACAGGCCTTGGCGTCACATGGAAACATCTGGAGAAATCCGGATCTCTGAGTCGCCAAATCGTCGCCAAGTTTGTCGTGAAGGTCGTTGATCAATGGTTCCATTTCCCCATGCGTCCCCATACTTGCCACTGTAAAACTCTCCTTCCAACCATAAGACTAACGTTGTTGGTAAGGGACATTCCACATTCATAACACTACTCCCACATTAAAGACTGACGTCCCAGCAGTCTCATTAGATACAGCTATGATTGGCAGTGCGCTATGGAGCTAGCCAATTAATGTGAATAACTTTGGGATAGGCACTCTCAACTCTGAAGAACAACATCGCTCTGTTTCTTGACAAAAGTATCCGGTCCTTCCCAGTTCTGTTCTAGCTTCGAACTCAGACCTTTCCGTTGCTTCTGGTTTTATATCCAGACCAGATCACCGTCCTTAAATTGGTGATATGTTGCTTTGGAGTCTTAACGAGTCTTTTTCCGTTCCCTGGACAGTTTAATTCGATTTCTGGCAGACATCATCCAAATTCAATCAAGTTTTCATTTGGAGAGGAAGGCGTATCCCTCGGTCCTCCATAGACTATGTCACAGGGTAATCTCGGAGTTTGGTCAGAAAGCATCTCTTTTGAAGTCCGTCCAATCACTAACTTCCCTGCTCTGTTTTTGGTCTTTTCCGGTCCCTGCAGACTTGGTATTCTTTGCACCAAACTTCGACGTCTGCGCGACGTTGGTCCCAATAAAATCACTAAAGGGTTCTACGTAAAGTTTTCATGACTAAAATGCCCTTCACATGGGTTGTCTTGAGTCTCGCAGAACTTCTTGAATTCAGTTCTTCGTGAGAATTAATTGTCAAAGACATGTGCTTCCTTCATCGCTTTCCCATTTACGATAAAGGTCACAATCCTTAAGATCTAAGGAATCTAAAAGAGCCCAGTATCTCGTTGCTGCAGAAATCTCTTGAGAAATTTCTTGCCGAGATGGTCGGTCTACTGACTTTAGTTTCTTCTTCAAAATTGGAATAATATCTGGATCTATTAGACGCGCTTTTTGAATTTCACTTGAAGACCAGGTGTCCTCAGTTGTCATTCTTAACGCTCTCACAGAAATACCTGTTTCCACTCCGAACTTCTTGTGGGCCTTCACATAATTTTCGCAGCTCTCTATAAAGAATCTTCGAGCAAGGGAATCTTTATTTCTGTGAGTATCTTCCTTGCGATTTATTGTAGACGTAATCTGTTGTCCCTCACTCTGTACGTACCCCTTTTTATTACAGGACCAACGAGTCCAGTTCGGGTTTATAGGAGAGCATAATCACTTCAGCACTCTCTCTGTACGTGTCCCTTTTTATAGAACTTCCAACAAGTCATGTTTGGATTTCGTAGAGGTGCGTTTTTCTTCCAAGCAGCAAGTCTGTCCACTAATTTTTAAAACGTTCTCAAAAGGGATTCAAATTTATCATCATTTTCTTTGCCAGTGTTATCCTCTATAATTACTGACCTTTTGTGCATGGAGATCTTCCAAATAGTTTTCGCAACCTCGTATTTCATGCTATATTCCAGTGCCTATTTCAAATCCGTAAAGTTCATCAAACTCGTTTAATGTTTTCTCTGATAGCATCGACTTCGAACTAGACAGATAAGCTCTCCCACACATACAGAGGGCGTTCGGAGTATGCCAGCCACATGAGTCGTTCCACATTTGTGGCCTAATGCGTTCCACCTAAAAGTTTTCTCCCGGCTTCTGCCGTCTTGTCTTCAGTTCAGTCGTATAAAACTGGGTAATATGGCCGTTTTCAAAACGGGATTCCAGAGCAATATAGATGATTGTTAGGTTCGTCAAGTTATCTACTGGTATTCCTCGAAGAACCTCCATCACTGATCCTCGGAGAGACACCACAAGTTGAATGGCTTTTACACGATCGATCCATCCATTCACAGATCTCCAAGTGTCTAACTGGGTCTTTGAAACAGTCCATTGCGTTTGTCCGTAAAATTTCAAGGTCTTGACTGTAGGTCTGGCATACATTACATCTGGACATTCCAGGAAATTGTTGGGTCTAATCTCCAGATCCATAATTCTCTTCTTCAGGATGCTGATCTTCCCTTGAACATTGTTCTCCAATAAAGTGATCTTCCTTTGAACGTTGCTTTCTACTTCCTTCGATCTTCCTTTGAGCATTATCCTTTATTTCTTTAATCATCCCTTGCACACCTTGAATTTTATTTTTCATTTCTTCTTTGTCTTTTTCAGTTCTGTCATGTCTAGTTCGGAATTGATCTCTCATTTCTTCGTGAACTTTCTTCAATTCAGCTATAACAGCAATCAGTTCTGCGTCCTGAATCAATTTCGTTTGTGATCTCGTATTCAATATACACAACAAACTCCACTTCTGACACCAATGCTACAAAACTCGTCTGGTTTGTGTGCGATGAAAACAGTTCATGAAACAGGTTAACGGTTCGGAAAACATGAAGTGCAGGCACAAATTTGCAACGAAAAACACAACAATTCGCTAATAATAACAGCAACAGCACTTGCAAAACCGCTTGGCGTCTAACAGCTTACAGCTCGAACTGTGGATAACACTCCAAAGAGGGATTCCAAAGGCGTTCGCACTCCAAAGACAATCGAAGTCTAACAACACACCTTTAAATTCCAAAGACGATTCAACAACATTCCCGCCATCCTAGCAAAGCTATATTTACGGTCTCCTCGACAGACCGTGGCGTCGCATGAAATCTGGAGAAATGCGGATCTTTTGCCCGTAATAGAGATAACTAGAAAATTCTAGTATTTTGAGATCCTCATTTTGTTGCCAAAGTTGCCAAGTTTGTCGCCAATGTTGGAGTTCTATGCCTGCATTCCCATACATACCCCTGTAGAATTGTCTTCCCAACCATGAGACCAACATTTTTGGGAAGCGACATTCCACATTTGTAACAATATCTATGCTTATAACAACGCTACGAACTGTATAATGAACACTTAAAATTGTTACTCACTTTTAATTTTAGTAGTTCAAGCTTGTAATGAATATATGAGATGCGATTCTTACGTCGGTCAGTAATTATGAATGAACCTTCTGGCATTAGTCGAAGTAAACGTTAAAATAAAATTAACAAAAATCAACAAATTTTCATATATTCCTGAAAACAAATTGGTCATTTAAAAAAATTGAATAAAAAAAGATAGAAAATGAGCGAACGAACAAATGAATTGTTTTGTTTTTTAAGTGATTTAAAAATATTTTCTTAACGTTGAAGTTGTAATAATTTTACGAAAGAACTTCCGAAATTTTGCTTTTATTTTATTTAATAAGAAAAAGATACTAAAATCTTGAAAAAGAAACTTCTGATTTAAAGTCTTTCTCGTTAGTTCGTAGTGCTTTAGAAACCCAAGGGTTGCAGGTTCAAGAACCCATTCCGACAAAGCACCGCCATTTTTCATGGACTTGTTTAAGGATTCATTTAGGCTCGGTACTCACATACGCTTTATGCCAGACAAGTCATTTGCGGTAAAAATGTCGGCGAAGCAATAATCGTCCTGAAATGCATTGAGAACAGTTAGGGGGTCACACGGACCTGACTCAGAGACTGTTGCTTCGAGCCGAAAACGTTCCGGACAAGCGACACTCCCTGCTGGAAGTCCTTGGGGACGTCAATGCATTTAAAGCTGTTTATTGCTTCTATAGCGAATGAACAGTCCAAAACAAATCGTATGTGTCTATCAGACATTAGTTACAATTACATTAACTTCCCGTTATTACGAAACACTAGAGCTATTTTGGGATGGACCTCGTAAATTTGAACCACGGTCAGATGCCGAGGAAAATACCTGAGCTGACACCCCATCTCCAAACTTCCACACCAACGGGAGGACTTTTGCCCCCCACCTATGATTTAACGTGCAAAGTTTCATATACACATCGGATCTTCAATGAAATCGTGCATCAAACCTGGAACCCTCCGGCCTCGAACCTGAGACCTTACCACTAGGTCAACGTCTAGGTTCGCGTGAAGGATTGAATCCAATTTATGCAACATCTTCTCACTGATGTGGCGTGTAATGTTGGAAAGAAGAATATCGGCTAAGTCTCATCCTCGTCAAATGGCCCTTGTTTAAAATTGCAAGGTTCCACACCAAGACCATGCAACCATGTATCCAATAGCTTCATAAGAGGACGTTAATATAAACAATAATTTAAAATAGAATTAAATCGCATTATAAGAATTACTAAGTATATATGTATTACATGTTACAAGATGAATTTCATACGTTTCATTAGAGTAGTTTCAAGAGGAAAAAAACCATTCCTTACTTTCGTCGTTCTTTAAAATAAATCCTCTTTTAAATAATAAGAACTCAAATAAATTTAGAAAATATAACCTTTCTTCAAGAACATAACTTTTTCTAACCCCTACAGGAATTGAATAAATTTATCTGTAAATTTATGTATTTAGTGACCTCGAATGTTGTATCATTTCGTTATTTTTTTATCAATATTATTAAAGCTTAAATATTTCTCTTTTTTCCCTTTCAGGACTGTGTTTTGCTTTACCTGGAAAAAAAAATTCCTGACGATGAGTGCAAAATAGACTAATGAATATACAGAAGAACATTCAATGAATAATGCGCATTTTTTAAGGAAGTAAATAAAAAAATTAATTATTAATGAATTTTTTAAAAATATATATAAATTCGTAAATAATTTTAAATTTATTTTTTTTATATTTTCAGAAAACTAAATGATGACAATTGTTTTATTACAAATATGCAAAGCTGTATTAGAAATATTTTTTTGTCTAACTGTAATCCCACCACCGTTTTGGCGGTTGTTTATGTAAAACTGACTGGACAGTCAATATAAAAATTAAAAATTTGCTAGAATTTTACTGAATGAGTTTTATTCGATATACAGTTCACTAAATTAAGAGGAACTAATGAAAATTTTTATGATATAAGAATGAAAGTTTCGCGTGTTTCTTTAAAAGATCTGTCAAAACTTCAGGATGTAACTAATTTTTAGGATCGGATTGTTTTAGAGATTTTCATCCTCTCATTCACAAGAAATTATTTCGCATCAAACCACAACAAACTGTTTTGTTTTTTTCTATGTGTAATAAGAAGGCTCTACTTCGAGAATGGAGGGTGGCAAGCTCGACACAAGATTCTACAGAATATGCAGGCGCAGCGTACGTTGATTCCGCCATAGTGTGTCAAACGTCCTG
Organism: Araneus ventricosus; assembly: GCA_013235015.1. Classification (NCBI taxonomy): domain Eukaryota; kingdom Metazoa; phylum Arthropoda; class Arachnida; order Araneae; family Araneidae; genus Araneus; species Araneus ventricosus. The sequence continues at coordinate 40,609 of BGPR01012088.1, forward strand.
ACGTTGAAACGGCGTGGTTGTATGGAGGGTCGGTTCAGATGTCTTTTCCTTGCCAATTGCACAATGTCGAAAATGGCATCAAAAAGAGCCCCTCATGAACTTTTTCACTTACAGAAGGGGGAAAATGAGAGTTTACATCCACAAGGATAAGGGATCAAGAGGATTTTTTGTTAAGAATTCTCGCGCTTTGTCAGACTTTGAAAATTTGCACCTTCATTGGTTATACTGAGTTGCTGGTGTGCTGCTATGGATTTTGTCTGGAGTTGAGATGTTTTTTGTTGTATGGGGGTGTGTATTAGGATTTATGGTTTCCAACGCCATCTGTTAAGAAGATTTCTAACTAAGGATTTTAAAATTAGAAAAAAAATTTTTACGCATGCTGCCATCTAGTGTTAATAATATTTTTTAAATAATTATTTTATACATTTATTTCTCGTTTGTATTTCATCTTGTTTAAGGGTGGGTTTGAACTTAACAAAAAATAATCATGGCTGACCGATTTTCGTGTATTTTTAACCGTTCAGCTACGACTACCTATTTGTATGGGGTTCTTTTATGCCGTAGGTTTTCCTTATAAAAGAGTTCATAGATCTTTTTTCGAACGACATCTTTTGTGAAGATTTATAACTAAGGATTTTAAAATTGGAAAAAAAATGTATTATTTCACGGCGGTTTGAACCCATGACAATAAGGTATATAATTAAATGGTTACATTAAAAAAATTCAACCATTACTTAACATTAATTAAAGCATTTAAAACTAAAACATTTAAAATTAATTAACAGGATTAAGCCCAAACCACTACCCGATGCATCTTAAGGACACATCGCCTCAATCCAGTTTTTTCATGTGATGATTAAATTTTTTTCAAAAATTACTTAAACTCACGTTTTTCGCGTTTTAATTCCTTTAACATAGATAAAATAAATTAAACTTCAATAACAAAAACCAATCAAGTTCACTTTTTCAGTTGTTTGAGCTTATTTGTCCCCTCAAGAAACACGATTATTGAATATTCTATCAATAAAATATAAGAACACTAAAAATCTCTTAGGCTTGAATAAGTTAACGAAATAAAACTTAGAATTCCATTTTTAACTATTTCGAAAATAACAAAACGAGAAACTCTTTTAAATTTACGTGAGAATCCAAATTATTTTCTCTCAAACTTAAAAGTGCTGCCATTATTCTTACAAACTCACGTTTTTCCACGTTTTAATTCCTTTAAAATAGATTAATTAAATTTTGCTTCAACCATTCTAATTTAGCAACAACCATTTAAGCGCACTTTTTCTATTGAACACATATCTTATCCATAAATACTTCCAAAAGACCATGATTTCCTTCGAATAACGATGAAAAGCTTGTCTCATCTTCGTGTGTTTGCTTCTCTGTGTCAATGAATATTTTATATTGAAAGTTTATAGATTATTCGACTACACTCATCTTATGTTTCCATTAATCAACCAATTGTCGCATTTCCTTATCCCACTTAGAGTGAATCTTATGAAAAAACGTATCTAATTAAGTTTTATGATAAGAAAGTTATCACGCTATCCTTTCCCATTATTATTTTTCTTTCAAGTTTCAAAATGTTTCAAATCATCGGTTTTATTATTGGAAATATCATCTTAGCGAATGTGTTTTTAATCAGCTTTAGGGAAAATTTTAAATCTCATACATTCTTTCTCTTTCCTAAAATATAATAATGTTTATATATTCTTAGACTTTAATTATTGTAAAAACGTTTTTTTAAAAAATTACATCACTATTATTAAAATATATTCTTCTAATAAGATAGCTTCAATAAGTTTTCTTACATGTTTTAAGTTTACTCAACCTTTTGAACATTGATTCAATAATGAATAAGATTATCGAATATTCTATCGATAAAATATAAAAGCAATCATATTAAAAATATCTTGGGTATGAATAACTTTTTCTTGCATACTGAAATTTATTAAAAGTGAACTTAAAATTTCAATTTTCTACTAGTTTCGAAAATATTAAAACATAAAACTATTTTAAAGCTGACTGTTTCGGATGAAAAACTCTTCCAACTAAAAGGAATAAAACTCATTCAAACACTTCGAGATTAATTTTTCCTCTTAAACTTAAAACCTTTGATACTTTTTTAACAAACAAATATCTCAATTGAATGTTTTTTTCTCGCACATGTCTTAAATCAGCTTGCTTACGAATTTTCAAAGATTTTCAGAAAATTGAGCATTTCAATACATAATTAACCACAATGCTTTCACTTAAATATATTCATGTCAACACACCTTCACAAAGCTAATATTTTCATTTTTTTAAAACATGTTTGAAATTCACTCTACGTTCTAAATATACTTTTTCAATGACGAATGCAATTATTGACAAAATATAAGAACAATCATATTAAAAATTTCTTAGGTTTAATTAAGTTTTTCTTTCATGACTGAAATTCACTTTGATTTTTGAACACATATCTTACAATGACGGAAACGAATGTTTTTTTCTTGCATAACGAAATTCGTTGTTCATAAAATTTCAATTTTCTACCAATTTGAGGAAATAACAAAACGTGAAATTATTTTAAAGTTGGCCGCCTTTGATGATTAAAAATTGTTTCAATTTAAAGATATAGACTTCATTCTAACGTTTCAGGGTTTAATTATTTCCTCAAGCTTAAATGTATTTATTTTATTTTAACAAACAAATGCCTCGACTGAATCTATTTTTCGCTTCAAGAAAAGTTTACTTATCCTTTTCTCAAAACTTAAAAATTTCAGAGTATTTTTCTGTTTTTAGACATTCAAATTTTTCTCGGCTTTTAAACAAATTTTCTGGAATAGGCCTTTCAATCTTATTTTATTTCGCCAACTGATTTTCCATTTTCAGTAATTATATATATTTTGATTATTCTGTTCTATTGGATTCGAACTTCTAAAAAAAATCTGCATCACTAGATGTTACACTTTATGATTATAACAATCTAGCTATGAAGACCTATACAAATGGTATTAAATTTGTTTTTTCATGTTTCCTTTAAGATAGAAAGATCGTGTTAAATCCATCATTCGTGACTAATTTGAGCACATCATTGATGCTTCATGCTTATTTCTGGAATATTTGACTATAACTATCGTCTTGCATTGATAATTCTAATCATACCCTCTTTTTCAATTATCATACATAGAAAAATCTCATAATCTTAACTTTAATTGATCTGTTTATCATTATGTGTCACTTGATATTTTCTTAGAACTTCGAGAATATTCTTCTTCGTGTTTCATCATTACTTTTTGTCACTCTTATGCTGATTAAAGGCTTGAATTTGTTTGTTTTTTGTCTCCCTCTCACCCAATATTATTCTCAAATGATTAAGTTTTCACACAAGTTCAACCAATAATGTTACTGAACCCTTTTATCAAATTTTTTAGAGTTCCTTATAAATTTCTAACTTTCCTTCAAGAATTCACTCTACTTTGATTTTTTTTTATTCTACTGTATTTCCTGACTTTCTCCACCTTTTCTTCATCATGAAACGTGGATCATCTGAATCTGCTTCTTCAGCGGTTCCTGCGAAGAAACCCTCAATATTCAACAACATTGATGGCTTTTCTGCAGACTCTATTACTCCAAACAATTACCACCTCGGTGTGGACAACTATGCTGTGATCAGTGATTGTTGAGATGTAATAAATGTTCACATCCGAAAGTTCAGAACGGATGAAAACGGCTGAATATTCCCAACCAAAAATGGTGTTAGTTTTTCACCTTTCGTGTGGGAGACCTCGTCGAATGACATGCATACACTTCCCTTACCATCGAATTTGAAACAAGCCATTATCATCTGCAACACATTATTTCTAACCAGTGCATGGATTGAAAATTTTCCCTGTGTCTCTCTTCAGTGTCACGAAAAAATATGTCACGAAACAAGACTTTTCGAGAAGAAAGAAAAAGATCAGCGAAAGCTGTAAGTCACTGATATTTAATAATTTTCTGAAGAAGAAAATTCTTTCGAATGTCTCTTCACGGTCTCCTCGCAAAAATTTAGAAATGGAACTAAGCGATGTTGAAATGGTGCTATCAATGTCCCTAACAGAACTTTTAGCGGACAATATAAAGAGCCGAATCGAGAATGTGATGGTTTGCAATGGCTGCATTGAGAATCAGACGAATCAGCTTGGTCACGCATGCGTGACCATGAACTTTGAATCTAGACATAGTCTTTACGGAGACTTGACCATCCTATCGATGGACATTGAAATTGTTGCGAGAGATTTTATTGAAAGAAATGTACAAATGCTAAATTATATAAATGAAGCTTTTTTCAATAACCTTAATATGGATTTACTTATAAAAATGCTTGTGATATGTATATTTCTTCTGATACCATGCCTCATAGAATGTTTTAAATAAAAATTAATTTTAATATATTTGTATTTATATTAATGTGTTTTGCATGCTTTCTATTTTAAGAATATTTTAACCCTTAAAAGGATTATATTTTACTTTGATTTTACTACTTGAATTTATAGAGAAGCAATCGTTTTTAAAATTTCTTAGTTTTGAATAAGTTTTTTCTTGCATAATGAAATTAAAACTTAAAATTTTGATTTTCTATCAGTTTCAGGAATAACAAAACGTGAAATTATTTTAAAGTTGACTGCCTTTGATGAGAAAAATTGTTTGAAGTTAAAGTAATGGACTTCATTTCAACGTTTCAGGGTTTAATTATTTTCTCAAGCTTAAAAGTGTTGGCTTTATTTTAACAAACAAATGTCTCGATGGAATCTTTTTTTCTCACTCAGGAATTAATTCAGTTTAAATAAAAATATATTCTTTTGAATATATCAATTTACTTATATTAATAATATTCCTTAAGTTTATCTTTCTTCAAGCTTTTAAGGAAGATTATAGAAGAAAAAAAAAGAATTTGCTATGAGTTTTTAAAGATAACTTTTATCCCAGAAAATTAATCGTTAATCCTGGTTGGGGGTTTGGGCTTAATCCTGTTAATTAGTTTTCAAAGTTTTAGGTTTAAATGCTTTAATTAATGTTAAGTAATGGTTGATTTTTTTAATGTAACCATTCAATTATATACCTTATTGTCATGGATTCATATTGCCGTGAAATGAAACATATTTTCTAATTTTAAAACCCTTAGTTAGAAATCTTTACAACAGATGACGTTCGAAAAAAGATCTATGAACTCTTTTATAAGAAAATCCTACAGCATAACAGAACCCCATACAAGTAGGTAGTCGTGGCTGAACGGTTAAAAATTCACGAAAATCGGTCAGCCATGATTATCTCCTGTTAAGTTCAAACCCACCCTTAAACAAGATGAAATACAAACGAGAAATAAATGTATAAAATAATTATTTAAAAAAATATTATTAACACTAGATGGTAGAATGCGTAAAACCTTTATTCTAATTTTAAAATCCTTAGTTAGAAATCTTCTTCACCGATGGTGTTCGAAACCTTAAATCCTAATGGACCACCTATACAACAAAAAACATCTCCACTCCACTCAAAACCAATAGCAGCACACTAACAACTCAGCATAACCAATGAATGCGGAAATTTTCAATGTTTGAAAAAGCGTGGGAATTCCTTATCAAAAAATCCTCTTGATCCCTA